>REGO01000602.1:396582-413390 GCA_010120015.1 Rhombomys opimus
CCCATCAAAATACCAACTCAATTCTTTACAGACCTTGAAAAAAAGATTCTCAGCTTCATATCGAGAAACAAAAAACCCAGAATCTCCAAAACGATCCTGTACAACAACAGATCATCTGGAGGTATTTCCATCCCTGATCTCAAGTTATTACTTTAGATAGGTGAGTATCCATGGTTCTCTGTACTTTGAGCTACTAATTGATAATGGTGGGTTACCCTTTAAGGTTTACAGTATGAAAAAAAATTAACCCAAATATAATTACAACTATTATCAGTATTAATTGTTAATATTAATATTTATACTTTGAAAGTTACTTTAATTGATTTCTTCTTTTCTAGAGAAACCAACATATAAATTATGTGATTGTCAGTGAATGTCATTACCTCGTAGCACTCCATTTTGCAAGAATATGAAAGTAGCCACTTTAATTATTATTCAATCAAATATTAAGTGTTATGCTTATTCTTAAGTGTTTGCAACCACTCTGGTTCTTCTTATGCCATTAATCTGATACTAGGAAACAGCAGCAGCTCTTGATATTGCATGTTAAATTTTTTTTTTATTTAAATACAACTTTTTTTTTCTTTTAGTCTCTGAAGGTCATAGAAATTACTTTTTTTTCATACTGCTGTTTCCTTTACTTTTTAATCCATCATCATCAATTTAATATAAAATCACATGTATACATATATAAAAACAGAAGAAATGTTTTAGTTTTATATTTCTATTTTTTATTTATATGTACATTTAGACACCCATAAGCAACTATGTAATCGTCAATATTTTATCAAATTAAACTTCTCAAATCTGTAGGTCAGAAGTGAACTGATCTAGAACATTTAGTAGGAGTATAAGTATAACAAATTCATAATTCTTTACCATATATCTTCCACTGCTAATATCCAAGTATGCTAATATTCCTTCAAAGCATTTAAGTTTCATTGTTCTTGTGTAAGATCACATTTTTCTGTTTTCTAACATGCCAATATTCCCAGAATTTTAGATTTAATTTAGTTCAACTTTTGCTTATTTGAAAAAGTGTAGTGTAATAATACATACTCCTATATATTTTTAATTTTACTTTTAATTTTTTTATATTAATTACAGTTTATTAACTTTGTATCAGCCCTGTAGCCCCCTCCCTCATTCCCGGCAACCTCACTCTCCATCCTCATCTCCTCCCATGCCCTTTTCCAAGTCTAGTGATAGGGGAGGTTCTCCTCACCTTCCATCTGACGCTAGCTTCTCAGATCGCATCAGGAATGGCTGCATTGTCTTCCTCTGTGGCCTGGTAAGGCTGCTCCCCCAATAGAGAGAGGTGATCAAAGCGCCAGCCACTGAGTTCATGTCATAAACAGTCCCTGTTCCTCTTACTAGAGAACCTACTTGGACACTGAGGTGCCATGGACTACATCTGTGCAGGGGTTCTAGGTTAACTCCATGAATGGTCCTTGACTGGAATATAAGTCTCAGAAAAGACTCCTGTGCAAGATTTTTTTTTTGGGGGGGGGGTTCTGTTGTTCTTCTTGTGGAGCTTCTGTCCATTCCCGGTCTTTCTATCTCCCCATTTTTTCAAAAGATTCCCTGCACTATGCCCAAAGTTTGGTTATGAGCCTCAGCATCTGCTTTGATACACTGCTGTGTAGAGTCTTTCAGTGGCCCTTTGTGGTAGGCTCCTGTCCTGTTTTCTGTTTTCTCCCTCTTCCAATGTCTGTCCCATTTGCCCTTCTGAGTAAGAATTTATCACCTTATCCAGGATTCTCCTACTTGCTTAATGTTCTCGATTTTAGTGTGTTTATCCTATATTATATGTCTAATATCCACTTATAAGTGAGTATATGCAATGTGTGTCTTTCTGCTTCTGGGTTACCTTACTCAGGATGATCTTTTCTAGATCCCACCAGTGGCTGGATATAATATTAACTCAAAAAGGTCAGTAGCGCTCCTGTCTATGAAAGTCAAAAGGGATGAGAAAGAAATTAGGGAAATAACACCCTTCACAATAGCCACTAATAACAAAAAGTACCTTGCTGTGACTCTAACCAAGCAAGTGAAAAACCTACTTGAAAAAAATTTCAAGTCTGTGAAGAAAGAAATTAAAGTTTTATATCAGAATGATCTCTTGTTCTCATGGATCAGTAGGATTAACAGTGAAAATGACCATCCTGCCAAAAGCAATCTACAGATTCGATGCAATTTCGATGGAAATACTAAAACAATTCTTGACAGAACTTAAAAGAAAAATTCTCAGCTTCATATGGAAAAAAAAAAAACCCAAAATTGCCAAAATGATCCTTACAACAGCAAATCATCTGGAGGTATCTCATCTCTGATCTCAAGCTGTACTACAGAACAATACTAATTGCATGGCACTGGCATAGAAACAGAATGGTGGACAGTGGAACTGAATAAAAGACCCAGAAATAAATGTACACACATAAAGATACTTGATTTTTGACAAAGAAACCAAAACCTTACAATAGAAAAAAGACAGCATCTTCAAAATATGGTTAAGGTCTAACTGGATGTCTACATGTTGAAAAATGCAAATAGATCCATATTTATCCCCCTGCACAGAACTAAAGTCCAAGTGAATCGAAGACCTCAACATAAAACCAGAAACACTGAATCTGTTAGAAGAAAAAGTGAGGAAGAGCCTATAATTCATTGGTGCAGGAGACAGCTTCCTGAACAGAACACCAACAACACAGGCTCTAAGAGCAATGATCAATAAATGGGACCTCATGAAACTGAAAAGCTTCTGTTGAGCAAAGAAGCTTATCTGTTACCAGAATAAAACGACAGCTTACAGACCGGGAAAGGGTCTATACCAACTCTATATCTGACAGAGGTCTAATATCCAGAATAAATAAAGAACTTATGAAATTAAAAAGCAATAATTCAAGTAATCCAATTTAAATGGGGTACAGATCTAAACAGAGAATTCTCTGTAGATGAATATAGAATGGTGGTGAAACACTGAAAGAAATGCTCAGCATTTTTATTCATCGGGGAAATGCAAATCAAAAGGATCCTGGGATTTCACCTTACACCCATCAGAATGGCTAAGATCAAAAACTCAAGTGACAACACATGCTGGAGAAGATGTGGAGGAAGGGGATACTTCCTCTATTGCTGGTGGGAATGTAAACTTGTACAATCACTTTATAAACCAATCTGGCACTTTCTCAGACAATTAAGAATAGTGCTTCTTCAAGTTCCAGCTATGCCATTCCTAGGCACATATCCAAAAGATGCTCAAGTATACAACAAGGATATTTGCTTAACCATGTTTGTAGCAGCTTTATTTGTAATAGCCAGAACCTGGAAACAATCCAGATGTCCCTCACCTGAGGAATGGATGCAGAAATTGTGGTACATTTACACAATGGAATACTACTCAGCAATTATTTCCTCTATTATTTTAAACTAATATTATTGTTAATAAAACAGTAAAAATAAGGTAGTTACACCTGTGACTTTCCACATTTTCCTCTTGTACTATTGGAACTCTGTAACTGGAAATCTGAGTGCAGCCTATCTTTGTCATAATTGCTTCACACCAGTCAATTTTCTGTATAATTTCTTGATGGAATAAAATTTAAAGCAAAAAGAAAGAAGATATCTTACTGTCTCTTGTTATTTTGTCATATTTAATAAATGCATTAATGAAATGGGAAGAAGTTGGCCTCTTACATGCTACTGTATTCTTTCTGTGAAATGTGACTCATATTTTCTACCTCCAGGTTCTCCTTGAATAAAAAAGAAAAGAAATCTGTCAGTGTGTTTTGCTGGTGTTTCTGTATTCAATCCACTTACATTGTCTATATATAGCCTAAAATTTTTGCTATAGCTTAAATTTAAATTGCACATTATTAACTGAGAACAAATTATTGGACAGATTGATAACTTAAAAAATCATGAGGTCTAGCATCAGCAAGTTAAGGGAAAATTAAGAAAATAATTTAGCTAAGTCTTATTTTTGATCATTTGCAAAGTTAGCCGTATATAATATCTTAACTCTTATTTAATCAATTAGGCAATATTTTATTAATATTGAGTTATTGTGCTCTATAAAACTATTTAAGCTTATAACATTTCCAGCATAGAATGTGCATCATAATCATTTTCAAAACCATCATTTCCCTGAATGATGGTTCATTCCTAGAAAATTGTTCAAATGCTAATGAAGAGATGCCAATATTTGAATTGCTTTAGTATGAAAAATAAATTCTACTCACTTTGTTATTTACATTATATATTTGCTTTATTTTAAAGGTAATTCTATGCATGTGTGAAGTTCTCAAACAATTGAAATAAAAACTAAAAAGAGGAAAACAGCAACTCTGCCTAAGAACGCAGTTGCAATGGGTCGTCTGGAGGTGAAAATGGTTTGGCAATGGGGAAATCAGTATAGTTTTTTTTCTGAAAGGTTATTAAAACCTAAAGTTATTGAGTGATTTAGAAATACTACTTCATGTTATAAGTCAAAAATAATTATATTCAGCCTCTAAGATATGTCCGCACTCCCATAGACCATGCATCATTCAATAATACACAAGCAAGATAAATGTGCATGTACACACAAATGCATCAAAAAAAGGCATGCACACACATGCACGTATACACACACAGAGAAGAAAGAGGGAGAGTATAGTGTAAAAAAAAAAATAAAACACCCTAGACAACAAAAATGAACCTGTGATGAATGGGCATTAAAAGCATTTGAAATGGCAGTAACAGAAGAATGAGAACAGTGTGAGCCCATATATAGAAATCAATGAAAATACAATGACCCAGAAAAAGAGAAGGAAGAGAACAGATGGAAAAACTGTATGTTGCTATGCAATCAGTAAAGCATGTTGAATAATTTCTATGGATAAACTATACAATATTATAACTAGGGTCATTTTGGACAGCATACTTAAAACACAGTTTAGAGTAGCCCTCATGTTAAATATTCTTAACACAATAAAGTAAAAGTATAAAAATAAAGGAGTATTACCATTTAAATACTGAATAATTACATTTACATTCTAATAGTTCAATAGTTTAGACTGAAGAAATTTGTTAAATTGGTTTTCTTTACTGTTTCCTTCTATATAATACACTGAATTTCTTAATGTAATGAAACACAACTTCTGAAATCTTTAAATGTGTATGTGAAGTGAACACATGCAGAGTAATATAACTACAATCTCCATAGTGTTTAATTCACCTGTGTAAATATTCCAATACTTATCCCAAAGAAACAAGAAGATTGAAAACAATAAAATTATAGACATTCTTATTTTAAAAGATAAGTGGAAATAAATTCTCTTGCCTGTATGTTACCCAGATACCTAGAGGATGTGAATAGCTGTGGTTAAGCAATGCCTTAGCAATTATAGCATTAAAGACATAAAACTCTCCTGTAATTTATCTAGGCAACTTATTTAATTATATATTGATCTTTATGTTATTTAAGTAAGAGTAGTTTTAGCTATTTTGTTTTGTTGTTGTTGTTGTTTTTCTATATGAATTTGAAGATTGTTTTCATAATGTCTGTGAAGAATTGGTGTTAATCCTAGCAATCTGTGAGCATGGGAGATCTATCTATCCTCTGATGCCTGCTTCAATTTCTTTCTTCAGAGCCTTGATTTTTTTTTTAATACAGGTCTTTTACTTCCTTGGTTAGAGTCATACCAATGTACTAAATGTACTTCATGTTATTTGTGGCTATTGTGAAGAGTGTTCCTTCCCTAATTTCTTTATCAGCCCATATATTGTTTTTATACCAAAGGACTAATGATTTCTTTCCAGCCACTTTGCTGAAGGTGTTCATCAGCTGTAGGAATTTTTTCCAGCCACTTTACTGAAGGTGTTCATCAGCTGTAGGTAGAATTCTGGGAGTCACTTATACCAAAATATCATGTGTGAAACAGGGATACTTTGACTTTGTTTTTGTTTTTGTTTTTTTTTTTTTTTTTAATTTGTATCCAGCCAACACCCTGAAGGTGTTTATCAGCTGTAGGAGTTCTCTGATTGAATTTTTGGGGTCACCTCATTTTTAATTTGTATTCCTTTGATCACCTTTAGTTGTCTTTATTGCTCTCGCTAGAACTTCAAGTACTATGTTGAAGAGGTGTGGAGAAAGTGGGCAGCCTTGTCTTGTCCATGATTTTAATGGATTTGCTATGAGTTTCTTTCCATTTAATTTGTTGTTGGTTATCAGCTTGTTGTAAAATGCCTTCATTATGTTATGTATTGGCCTCATGTCTCTAAGATTCTTTTTATTTTCACTTTTTTTGCAAAACTACTTAGAGAAAACTAAACAAAGTTTTAGGTGCAACTTCGTAAATAATAATAATAACTAAAATTAAAAATATATTTTGTTCAAGAACTATGCTGCATTTCCTTAATTTTCTCCCTCTCCCTCCACCTCTCCAGTGATTTTCCTGAGACATACATTACTGTTATATTTTTAAACTCTGACAATGTACATTAAATAAGAGAGAGAGAGAGAGAGAGAGAGAGAGAGAGAGAGAGAGAGAGGTGGCTAATATGCTCTATATATCTGTACTATTTTCTTCAAAAATATTTTATAAGTTCTTTTATTTCTTACCTTCTCAGTTCTGTGCTGATATCAGTACAAAACAGAGTTCAAAAACGTGAAACCATTTCTAGTGAGAGCTAAACTTGGTCTTAAAGATGATAGCAGCATAGCTATGAATTTATTGGTTAAGAAATAAACTCCTATCACCTATCCACAGGCATTGACCACAGCTGAGTAGATTTTAGTGCTTAAGATGATTAAGTCTCAACATGAGCAGTTCTCTGCTCACCCTGACCCAGAACACAGTGAGGAAATTCTTGCTATGTCTAATCACACATTCTCACTTTTTCCCCTTACTTTCACTGGAACCATTCATTCTGCTACTAAAAATGAATAGTGAAAGCAAACTTTTTAAAATTATTTTTATTTTTATTATTTACAGTTTATTTGCTTTGTATCCCCCTGCACCTTCTTACCTCTTCCCCTCCAATCTCACCCTCTCTGTTCCCAACCCAAAGTCCCTGTCCCCATTAGTATGGAGGACATTTGGACACTGAACTGCCATAGGCTACTTCCGTGCAGGGGTTCCAGGCCATCTCCATGAGTGGTCCTTGGCTGGAGTATCAGTTTCAGAAAAGACCCCTGTGCCCAGAATTTTTGGATCTCTTGCTCTCCTTGTGGAGCTCCTATCCTCTCCCAGGTCTTACTATCTCCCAATTCTTTCATAAGATTCCCTCCACTCTGCCCAAAGTTTGACCATGAGTCTTAGCATCTGCCTCAATACCCTGTAGGGTAGAGCCTTTCATAGACCCTCTGTGGTAGGCTCCCGTCCTGTTCCCTGTTTTCTCCCTCCTCCAATGTCCATCCTCTTTGCCTTTCTGAATGGGAGTTGAACATCTTAGCCAGAGTCCTCCTTCCTGATTAGCTTCCTTAGGTGTACATATTTCAGTATGTTTATCCTATATTATATGTCTAATATCCACTTATGAGTGAGTATGTACCCTGTGTGTCTTTTTGCTTCTGGGATACCTCACTAACTACGATCTTTTCCAGCTTTCACCATTTACCTGAAAATTTCATGATTTCAAAATAGTATTTTTCTAAAAACACTTTTGAAACAATTTAGCAGTTTCAATGCTTAGTTTGTGTAACAGCCAAGAACAACATTTTGACGCTTTTATTAAAATTATATGCCCTATCTAAAATGGCAAGATTTTATTCATTTGCTTTAAAGTAAGAGCTGTCACGGTGAAACAGTGACCAAAATGACTTGTGAACAAAATCATATTGTGATTAGAAGTATTGTTACTGCTTTGATATGTTGTGTACTCATAGATGAGGATTTACAGCTATGAACTGCCGAAAAGATGAGAGGCAACATGGAGTGTTTGACTTTCTAAGTCTTAGTTACCTCACCCAATAGAGTCATTTCTAGGTATTATTCATTTACTTTTAAATTTCATTTAAATTATTCATTCTTCTTTGGAAGTATTAAGGGTGCTAACATGCAAGTACATGTGCACACACACACGCATGTAAGAATATGTGTGAGTTGGGTGGAAGAAAGACATTTTTGATATTTGTAGCAGTGCTGTTTATAATAGCCATAAAAGGAATTCATGCTGAAGTATCTAGTTCCAATTATCCATCCAATTATCTAGTCACTCAAGTTAATAGCTAAAAGAAATCTGGTATACATTTATGCAATGTTAAACCATACAGTTATGGTAAGCATGAAACTATCATTTTAATAAGATTAATGGACCTGGAAGACATTAAGTCATTTGGGTATAAAAGAAAAAAAACAATCACAACATAATTACCGCCTTCAATGGAATCTAAAACATTGGTCTCAGAAAAGTAGAAAAACATACTGATTACTAACACTGGATGTGGAAAGGATAAATTGATAAAGGGGTACCATGTTATTTATAGCTTGATAAAAATAGTTTGTGGTGTTCTATCACAAAACAGTAAACATGATTACTGACAAAATAGAAGATATCAATTTGAATGTACTTCTCACAAAGAAATGTTGTTAGACGTGTAATGCGATAGATATGTCTCTTCCTCTTACTTTCTCACCAGCCAATGTGTGCATGAATCAAAACTTCACAGTGAATCTTATAAATGTGTGCACATTTGTGTCAACCCCAAATAATGAATTACTATCTACAGATTCAAAGAAGCTAAGTAACAGGGAGAGCCCAAGGGAGAAGGCTATAATCTCACTCAGAGGAGGAAATAAAGTGGACAACTGAAGTAGACTGAGGGAGAGAAATGGATGGAAGAGACATTGGTCAGGGAAACAGAGTAGGGATCAGGTATGGTGAGAATGGGGGGTCTAGGACAGAGAACAGAAATAAGGGAGTTCTCTGGGATGGGGAAGGCTCCAAGAAGTCTATAGGGGTGACCCTAGATGAGACTCATAGCACAGCTGGATATGGAGCCTAAAATAATCACCTCCTGTTGCCAGGCAGGATGTCCAGTGGAGGAAGCAGGATACCAATTCACCTACCAAAACGTTTGAACTGAAATTTGTCCTGCCTAGAAGATGTGCAGGGATAAAAGAGCAGAAATTGAGGGGAAGCCCAACCAATAACTGGCCTAACTTGAGACTCATCTCAGGAGAAAGAGCCAATATCTGAAAATATTAATAATACTCTGTTATGATTGCAGACAAGAGTCTAGCATGACTGTTTCTGAGAGGCTTCATTCAGCAGCTGATGCTCAATTCCCATTCAGAAAGGCAAATAGAATGGACATTGGAAGAGGAAGAAAACAGGGAACAGGACAGGAGCCTACCACAGAGGGCCTATGAAAGGCTCTACCCTGCAGAGTATCAAGGCAGATGCTGAGACTCAGCCAAAGTTTGAGCAGAATACAGGGAATCTTATGAAAGAAGTGGAGATAGTAAGACCTGGAGAGGACAGGAGCTCCACAAGGACAGTGACAGATCCTAAAATTCTGGGCACAGGGGTCTTTTCTGAAACTGATACTCCAGCCAAGGATCACTCATAAAGATGGCCTGGAACCCCTGCACAGGGGTAGCCTGTGGCAGTTCAGTATCCAAGTGGCCTTCATGGTAATGAACAGGGACTCTCTCTGACAGGAACTGATTGGCCTGCTCTTCGATCACCTCCCCTGAGGGAGGAGCAGCCTTAACAGCCCACAGAAGAATACAGTGCAGCCACTCCTGATGAGACCTGATAGACTAGGGTCAGAGAGAAGGGGAGGAGGACCTCCCTTTTCAGTGAACTGGGAGAGGGACATGGGTAGGGAAGAGGGAGGGAGGTACAGGGGAGATACAAAGTGGATAAACTATAATTAATTAAAATAAAAATAAATTTTAAAATGCTGGTGCTTCTTGCATGTGTTTCCCACATTTCATCTACTTATGTAGTTAGTGTAGGAAAAAATATATCAATTCTGTTGTTTATTCTTAGGCACACATTTTTTTTCTCTTTTCTTGTAAAATGTCATACTAGCATGATTAACAATATAACTTTATATGGAAAAAAATAAAAGATCCAGCATAGGGAAAAAGAAACAATTCTGTACAAAAAAAAGAAAACAAAAAACAAAAAACTTCTTTTGGTATCAATATCCCTGATTTCAAACTATACTACAGAGTAATAGCAATAAAAGTTGCACTGTATTGGTATAGAAACGGACAAGCTGATAAATAGAACTAAACTGAAGACCCAGAAATAAACCCACACTCTTATGGACACTGGCATTTTGACAAAGGAGACAAAACCATACAATGTAAAAAAAAAAAATCAGATATCTTCTTCAACAAATGGTGCTGGCCTAACTGAAAGTCAATATTTAGAAAAATACAAATATATCCATATTTATCACCTTGCATAAAACTAAAGTCCAAGTGGATCAAATACCTCAACATAAAACCAGACACACTAAGTCTACCAGAAGAAAACTTGAGGAAGAGACTTAATCTCATTGGCACAGGAGACAACTTCTTGAACAAACCACCAACAGTTCATGCTCTAAGATCAATAATTAATAAATGGGACCTCAGGGAGCTGAAAAGCTTCTGCAAAGCAAAACACACTGTCATCAGAACAAAATGACAGCTTACAGACTGGGAAAATATTTTCACCCTACCTCAGACAGGGGCCTAATATACAAACATGTAAAGAACTTAAATTAAACACCAACAAATCAAATAGTCCAATTAAAAAGGGGGCACAGAGTTAAACAGAGACTTCACAACAGAGGAATTTCAAATGGCTGAGAAGCACTTAAAGAAATTCTCAATGTCCTCAGCCTTCAGAGAAATACAAATCAAAATGACTCTAAGATTCTGTCTCACACTAGTAAGAATAGCTAAGATCAAAAACCCAAGTGACAACACATGCTTAGAGGATACTGAGAGAGGTGAACATTCTTCCATTACTGTTGGAGTGCACACTTGTATAGTCTCTCTAGAAATAAATCTTGAACTTTCTCAGAAAACTGAGAATAGTTATACCTCAAGACCCAACTATACCACCTCTAGGCATATACCCCAAAATGCTCCACCATACAACAAGATCCTTGTTCAAATATGTTCATAGTGGCTTTATTTGTAATCGCCAGAAACTGGAAACAACTTAGTTGTCCCTGTACCAAAGAATGGATGGAGAAATTTCAGAACATTTACACAACTGAATACTACTCAGCTATTGAAAATAAGGAAATCAAAATATGCAAGCAAATGGATGAGCCTAGAAAAGATCATCCAGAGGTAACCCTGACCCAGAAGGTCACACATGGTATGTACTCACTTATAATCAGATATTAAACCTACAGTACAGGATAATCATGCTATAATCCACAGTCCCAAAGAAGCTAAGTAACAGGAGCGCCTAACGGAAGGTGCCAGAATGTCACTCAGAAAGGGAAATAGCATAGACACCAGAAGTGGATGAAGAGAGAGACCTGTGCAGGAGATGGAATGGAGAGGGAAACATGTATGGAGATCATATGTATGGAGAACAGGGGTAGGAGGTAAGAGGGCTGGGAACAAGAAGGGAAACAGAGGGGGGCATCTCTTTGACAAGCAGGAGGCATGTGAAAGGTTAGGCTCCTAGGAGGCAATAGATGTGACTCTGAGACTTTTAAAGGGGGAGCAAGGGGTAAGGCATGGAGACTGAAGTAACCATCTCCAAGACTGGCAGGGCTAGTGGGTGAAGGGAAACAACAACTCACCCACAAAAGCTTTGATCTAAAAATTATCCTGCCCATAAAGAGGGAACAGAGATTGAGGGAATGGCCAACTAATGATTGGCCCAACATGAGACCAACCCCATGGCAGAGAGCCAGCCCCTGACATATTAATGATTCTCTACTATGCCTGCTTTTGGGGTCGATGTTAGAAACAGCCCCTACCACATCCCACTCACCAAGTGACCAACAGGAAGACCAAGCTGCCCATCAGCCACATATGTGCCGGGGGCCTAGGTCCAAACCATTCATGCTCCTTGGTTGATTTAGTTGTCTCTGTTGATCTTCTTGTGGGCTTTCTGTCCCCTCTCAGTCCTTCCATCTTTCCCCCAACAGTTTCAGAAGACCCTGGAGCATTGGCCTATGCTTGGCTGCAAGTACTAGGATCTGTCTCTATTTGTTGCAGGCTGGCACCTCCTAGATGACAAGTTGGGCTCCCGTCTGCAAGCATAGTAGAACATCATTAATATGTCAGGGGCTGGCTGAATTAATTCCCCTTTAAAACTCTTCAGAATAAAACTGTTCTAAATCTGCAACCTATTTGTTTTTATATTAAAGTTCTTTTTCTGATACAACATATGGACTGATCGCCTTTTATAAAATACCTTTTCATATACCAAATGTCACTTTTGTCAACCTCTGCATGAAAATGACCTAGCATATTTCTATTTCATATTTCTACATCTTTTTGGATAGTTTCCTTTTCTTCTTGTTTTAAATAGTTGTTTAATCATTCAGGTGTGCACACTCAGATTTTTCTGTTTGACCCTAGACATAGAGGTTTATCATAGATCTTACTAGGAAAGAGCCTTATAGTGAAAGCAGCAATCTACACCCAGAGGCGCCTGCGACAGGAATTAGATTTTTAGAAAAATGAGTTTCTCTCTATTAATTTCTCATACTCAGCAATGTGACCTCTAATACCAGGAGTGTTGTACAGCAATGACCATGAGATATGATCAATCAGGCTTGATGGACTCCTACCTTCAGTGATTTCATTCCACCTCTGGGGACAAGGGTCTGAAGAGCAGTGTTGGGTATTTTTTCATTTATTGTAAGGGTCCTCGGTAACTTCTAATGGAGTTTTACTTTGTGTCTTTTCCTCTGTGATACTTACATGAGACAAAACGGACTGCAATATGTATTATCAGGTTGTGATTTGAATGATGACAATTTGATTTACATGCCCCTTCACACTGAGCCACATAAGGAAGGAACTCTTTAAAAACTTAAATGGAACAATTTTAGGTACATCAAAGTAAAATCATTTTAAATTTCTATAGATCAAAACATGAGCATAAATATTAACTCTCAATATGTTGTTTTGATCCTGCTAAATATTTTATTTTTAATTTTAGGTCATTTTTTTGTGCTTCTGTATTGTAATTCCACATTACAATACTGAGTCATGTCTATGTTCTCTCATCTTAAAAAATCAACTTTTAGCTTGGAATTCTTCATCATTTCAGCATAACATGTGTTAAACCTCTATGTCTAGGGTCAAACAGAAAAGTCTGAGTGTGCACACCTGAATGATTAAACAACTATTTAAAACAAGAAGAAAAGGAAACTATCCAAAAAGATGAAGAAATATGAAATAGAAATATGCTAGGTCATTTTCATGCAGAGGTTGACAAAAGTGACATTTGGTATATGAAAAGGTATTTTATCAATGGTGATCAGTCCATATGTTGGATCAGAAAAAGCACAGAGGATTGCACATTACAAATCATAATAAAATTTTCTGTCAGTTATCAACCTTACTGGAGCCCCAAAAGTTTCTAAATGTGTTGTATTTTTGCATGTCAGTGATATACTATACAAAAGAGAACTCTTGCTATTTTTATCATATTTTGAATTAAATAATCACTTGTTAGAATAACTATTATGTGTTTTCAGACTACAAACACATGCTGTAGCTACTAAAACATATTTTTGTGTTTCAGTTGAATTTATTGGCACTTGCTGTTTCTCATTTTTTAGAAGTCCTTTGAGAATTCTTTTTTATTCTTTTGAAATTATTAATATTATTACTATATTATCATTATTTTTTAACTTTTATTAATTACACTTTATTCATTTTGTATCTCCCCATAAGCCCCTCCCTTCTCCCCTCCCAGTCCCACCCTCCCCCCAGCCCTTTCTGCATGCATGCCCCTCCCCAAGTCCACTGACAGGGAAGGTCCTCCTCTCCTTTTTCTGATCTTAGTCTATCAGATCACATCAGGAGTGGCTGCATTGTCAGGGTTCTAGGTTATCTCCATGAATAGTCTTTGGTTGGAGTGTGAGTCTCTGGGAGGTTCCCTGTGTTCAAATTTTCTTGTTCTGTTGCTCTCCTTGTGGAGTTCCTGTCCTCTCCAGCTGTTACTATTTCCCACTACACTTTGTATCTGCCCTGTAGCCCCTTCCTTTATCTCTTCCCTGTTCCACCATCCACCCTCTCCCCCCCCAAACCCCATGACTGTCTCCAGTCCACTGATACGTATAAAATGTTTTGATCATTTCCTTACCTAACTTCTCTTAGATCCTCCTCCCTTCATTACACACTGATCTGTTTTTTCTTTTCGAAATGTGTTTTCTTTAGTTTTTTACATTCTAAATAATTATATCATTTTCACTTTTTCTTTTCTTGCTCCAACTCCTTCCGTGTATTCCTTCTTCACTGACACTTTTTTTCATTACTTGTTCAATATAAACATAACCTACTAAATATAATCTCATCAGCCTGTATAATATACCTGCATGTGTGTTGTCAAAGCTGTCCATTTTGAATTTAATAACAAACTGATGTGCTCTTCCTTAGGGAAAACTATTATATCTGACTTTGAAAAATATATACATGTGTAATAAAATTGATTGTATTTCTATTCCTGGTATATGGCTATCTCCTTGAAGGGTTAAGGAATTAAACTATTTAGCAATTTGTTTTCGATAACTTTTTGGAAAAATAATCATTTTTCAAATGTGAATAAAAAAAAACCTTAGGGTTTTCTTAAGTAACTTGAAAGCTTATCTGCTTCTATACCAAGATTACTGGTTAGAATACAAGCAATTGTAACTCAATGGAACATGAAGAAACCTGCCATGGAAGAGATTATAAAGCATTCATAATTTTAGCTGTAACTAATTTCAAGGTGTCAGTGATCGTAATTAAGAAGTCTGAAACTAGAGTAATCTGAATTTAATGGGTGCATGCTGTCAAAGCCAGGAAAATATTAACTACTCAAGATATTCAACATTTCTACAGTGTTGCCAGGAAGAAGAGAGCAAGATTCATGTGAGAACATGAGCAAATAATTACTCTAGGGGTTTCCTTATTGCAGGGTACATACATTTCATATGATATTAACACAGCCTCCTGGGTTTTAATACCCTTCTCTCTCTTTCTCTCTCTCTCTCTCTCTCTCACACACACACACGTGAAACAAATTACACTAGCAGTCCAGTAACCATTATGAAAATTCATTAGTGTAAATCAAGGAATTGCAGTTTGCTTTGTGAACCAGAAAATAATAAATTCCTTTTCCTAATCATTAGCCAAGTCATATTCCTCAACTATAGGTTAGACATTTTACTGACTGCTTAAATTGTTAGTAATATAAATTTACCCCCATACTTATTAAGCACTGGCTGTTATTTCCCTAATACCTGATTCATATGCATTTCCATCATCTTTTAGATACTATTTTTATACTTCAGATTATTTAGGCCAAAATATTTAACTTGAAAACTTTTATCTTCTGTATAATACTAAATGCAATTTAAGTTATATTATTATAACTTTAAAAGTTTTATAGATGTTCAAAGAAAGACTGTAAAAGAAAAAAAAAGGCAAGGGGAGATGGATTAATCAGTGATTGTTGCATGAGTAGGAGGACCAGAGTTTTGTCCTCAGTAACCAATTTAAAATTCAAATACAAAGCAGTGGATCGTAATCTTTCCTTGCCTATAATGCTTACACTGGTGTGAAAGAGCAGCAGGAAGTTCTCCTTCACCTTCTGGCCAGACAGCCTAGCTAATTCAGAATGCTGAAAGTTCAGCGATAGTCCCTCTCTCAACAATGATGTCAAATATGATGAGAAAAACATTAAATGCAAATCTCTGTGTGTGAACAAGGACCTTCACATACATTTATACATACACACACACTCACGAGCACACATACACATACATATTTGCACACTCACACCCATACTCAGACACGCCAAAAGGCAGGGGCATTAAAGTCTTATACTTGATATTTCAGGATGCTTAATGATGAATAACAGTTCTAACCAGCTTGGTAGAAAGATGGAGTGTGAAGTGGGCTAATAGCTCCTTAAGCACATTTAGATAGAAGTAATAAGTTGTTTTATTTAGGAACATCAGTAAGGTGTCTGTGGTTTACAATGCCAGGTTCTGTGAGTTGTGAATAGCTAGAACAGAAGACCTCAAATGTTCTAAACATGGATCCTGTTTACCATGACTTTAACTACAAAGTGTATACATGTGTTAGAATGTCACACTATATGCAATAGTCATTTACAATTTGTATTTGTTAGTCAAAATATCATGATATAGGGATTCCCATTATACTGATTTTATTAACTATAATGCTTTGGTAAGATTTCCTTGTCAACTTGACACACCCAAGAAGATGTAACCTCAATTAAACTATTGCCTCCATAAAAATGGCTTGTAGTAATGTCTGTGGGACCTTTTTTATTACTATTTGGTTTAGTAGAACCTCCCAAAAATTAAATAGAGCTTACTACTTATACTTTAGCACAAACAAAAATAAAGTTATTTAAGGAGAAGGTTAGATACTTGGATGATACAACATCACTTCACTACGGAAGAAACATTCAATAGTCTATCAATATATGTAAAATGTAATTGTTACTACATTGAGAAAATGAGCCAAGGCCAAAATGAGTATATATAAGCAGATTTGAAAAATCATTGTAAAAGAAGTAATATTTAGTTTCTTTATGTGTAAATAAATTAACATGACCAATTAAAATATGAGTAATATAAGAATATGATCCACAACCTAAAAAAGCAG
>REGO01000602.1:414020-444251 GCA_010120015.1 Rhombomys opimus
ATGCATGCAGAAAGGGGGGGAGGGTGGGACCGGGAGGGGAGGAGGAAGGGGCTTATGGGGGGATACAAAAGGAATAAAGTGTATTTAATAAAAGTTAAATAAAAAATTAAAAAAAACACAAAAACAAAAATAAAATAAAATAAAATAAAACAAAACAACTCAGGTGTTAGCCCTCATCTTCTACCTTGAAACAGTCTCTTCTTGGATACTATTGGGAATACAAGGTTAGCTACCTTGAGAACTTTTTCTTTATCCTGCATATCATATCCAAGTGTGGCTGTGCTGGGGTTAAAGGCACTGGTGTGACTATGCCCAGCTTTGATGTGTTTCATCCAGGTTTTAAGGATCTGAACTTAGGTCATCAGGTTTGCATGAGAAGCATTCTTTTTTGAGCCATCTTCTCTGCCACTCAATTAACATTTCTAAAAGAAGACACGCAAATGACCAACAGCACGTAAAAGTAATGATCAATATTAAAAACTAATAGCCAAAAAAAAAAAAAAAACGGTGAGATATGAGCTGAATTTTTTACTGGAACAAGAATAGACTCTAAAAGGGAAAACCATTTTGAAATGTACTTGTGATCTCAAATTAGTAGGGTCATTCTGAAACACTGCATGATTGTCCTCAAAAGTCAAGAATATAAATATGTCAGCAGGTACTCTTATTTATTAGTGTATATTCAAAAGAAATAAAATCAGCATGTTAAAAACCTATCCACATCATTTTGTTAGGTGTGGCATTATTCACAATAGGCAACAAATATAAATCAACCTCGGTTACATAACTGTTGGAATAAGGAAATGCAGTGCATATTTTTCTCTGAAACACATAGGTTTAGGCACCCTTATTAAAAACAATGGATGGTTGCATGGATTTATTTTTGTGCACACAACTTCTTTAATCCCTATGTGTCTCTCTTTTTATTTTCTTTGTCAGTATCATGCTGATTTTATTAATGTGGTTCTGTAATATAATTTGAAAGCAGGTATTATGGGACCTCCAGCATTGCTCATTTTCTCAAGATTGTTTTGGCAGCCACTATGGAAGTCAGTATGGAAGTCCTCAGAAAACAAAAATTAAAATTACAGTGCACTTAACAGCCGTACTACAATGTACAGAAGCAGGTACTCAGAACCACAAAGCTTCACAGAAGTGTTAATTATGGCATTATTCACCATAGATAATAAGTGAAATCTAAGCAAGGTGTCCCTCACTTTGTGGATGTGTAATGGAAGTGTTGGATGTAGACATATGAAAATTAATTTAGTCACAAAGGAGAAAAAAGTAATTTGAATAAAACAATTGCTGAAGTCAGAAATCACTTTGTTAACAAAAGATACATAAGTAATTAATACAATGATCTTATGTTTGTTTTTTTTATGCATGATTGTTATGTAAGTATGTGTGTGTGTGCATGTCTGTGTGTGAGTGCACACGCATGCAATCTGGGTATATGCACATACCTAAACAAGCATCACATGAGATGAAACTATTTGGAACAAGGAAGAGAATTAGTAGGCGGGACAGAAAATGAGATGTGCGTGTGAGCAAACTTCATCATATACAATAATAAATCTGTAATTTTTGTACAATGAATATACATCAAGAAAAACTTTTAAATTACATCTTGGTATGATAATGGATTAGAATCCTTACCAGATCTCCCTGGAAGAGAAAATTTTCTACAAAATAATGTGACTTAAAAATACAAGATTAGTTATTGAATTTATTAAGATGTAACTTATTTCCATGGAAATCAAACAGGACCAACTGCAAACTGTCGCATCCAAGAGATTTAAATTAAGCAGCTTGCACAATAAATCTCACAGGGAAGTTCTCTTTGCTGTATTTGGATCATCAGGAGAAGCTTAACCAGAGCATAAGGTAAGGCTGTGTCCCAGTGGAACTAAGTGAAGAAGTGTTAGAAATGTCTTTCCTTCACATGATGTAACCAGGGATGTGAAGAGTAGAGAAAGCCAAGACCTGTCACTCTCCTTCTGCCACAAAGAAAACTGCCACAAGAAAACTTAGGCCAAAACAACAACAAAAAATTTTCAAAAACAAAAACAAACAAATGAATAAAAAAAAAAAAAAAATAAAAAAAAAAAAAAGGAGCAACAGACTGCTCATACTAGGCAGGTATGACTCCAAAAGGTAGGAAGCATTTGGTAGAGCTGCTTTCATATGTTAAAGTGATTAGATACAGAGTCAGAGTCTGAACAGACTATGGTTCAGGATAATCCTGAAACTAAGGTTTGCAGGAATGAAGCTACTCACTGCACAGCTGAACTTTCAGCAGCGAAACAGCTTTCCACGGTGTGAAATTTTAAAACTATCAAAACAGGCAGCTTTCATAACTTACAACTCCACATAGCTTCCCCCTCCACAACAAACTTGTTTTTATTTTATTTCCTTAATCACAATGTATTGTATGAAAATTGCTTTATTTTCAACACAATATAGAGAGAGCAAAGAAAATATTAAAACCTGCAAGGGAGAAACACAATAGTATATATAAAGGTAGATTTACTAGTGAAACATCTGGATTTTTTAGCAAAAATATTAAAAGCAAGAAGGGTTTGGAACGATGTACTTCGAGATCTGAAATATCAGAGCTGCTAACTCAGACTGCTGTCCTTAGCCAAACAATCTGCCATGACTGATAGAAGAAGAAAGATTTCCTGCTTACAGCAGGTTAAAGGAATGTATGAACACCAAGTCAGTTCTACACAGGGAATTAGAAAGATAAAATATAATTAGCTAGGCAATGAGGATTGTAAAAACACCAAACATTGGAGAGTCAACACAATGACCATAATTAACATAAAATTTCCATTATTAGTAGTATTCTTGTTCCAAATTTCCCAATCAAAAGCACAGTCTAGCAGAATTTATTGTAAAACAGGAGATTTCTATTTGCTGCCTCCAAGAATTATACCTTATGATCAAACATAGAGTATCTCATTGTCGTTCCCTACCTGAAACTTGGCTTCCAGATGGAGAGTGGAATCAAAGGTCCAGGATCTCAGGAACAGCTAGAATGCTTTAGGCCAAGGACCACTTGTGCTAGCTTGAGGTATAGAAAGAGTTTTCCACTGAGTGTTACTGTTAGCTCTTTTAGAATGAGATTGCTGGTGGCAGTGGAAACTCAGGCTTGCCAAAGCCTATGGAGTTACCAAAGTGTTCCAGCTCTTGATTAAGCTGCTGTGCTACACAGGGCAGAGGATGCAGGCAAAAGCCCATGCCTGGTTGGCTTGCTGCTGACACAAATCCTGGGTAGGCCCAGGCAAACTAGGCCAGAAGAGAAATCTGGGGAGACCGGAGCCAGGGATGTTTTCTTAGCCTAGCAAGAGCTTTGCCAGTGGTGATGCCAGGAGTTCGGTGGGGGAGTTCCAGGAAGGAAGGCATCCTCCATCTCCCAGAAGAAATGACTACTCTCAGGCAGCCATGGTGGAAAGCTCATGCCAGCCCTGAGCATTCAGCCAGCCGACACATTTACTTAAAATCAGGGATTTATAAACCTTTCGTAGTGACTGGGGCGAGGGGACAGGGTTCTGAGCGTGAATGTATTTGATTCGCCATTCTTCCAGGTCAGTGGTGCCAGAGATGCTTGATTTACATGTAGTGGTAGAGAGCCTCACACATGTAGCAGTCTCATTTTGCATGCAGTAACAGGGTCCTATCACAAAAAGGGGAACAAAGTATTTAATTATCTTATGGGTGAGACAAACTGAAAGAAAAAAAAAAAACATGATAATCACCTTCGATGCTGAAAAAACATTTGATAAAACCCAACATTCATTTATGGTTAAAGGGATACAAGCACTTACCTAAACATAGTTAAGGCAATATACAGCAAGCCTATAGCCAACATCAAACTCAATGGAGAGAAACTTAAGTCATTCCCACTGAAATCAGGGACAAGGCAAGGCTGCCCACTCTCTCCATACCTCTTCAACATAGTACTTGAAGTCCTTGCTAAAGCAATAAGACAATTAAAGGAGATCAAGGGGATTTCGTTCACAAAGGAAGAAGTGAAAGTATCACTGTTTGCAGATGATATGATAGTATACCTGAGTGACCCCAAAAGTTCTACCAGGGAACTCCTACAGCTGATAAACACCTTCAGCCAAGTGGCTGGATCCAAATTAAAAAAAAAAAAATCAGTACACAAAAGACAAATGGGCTGAGAAAGAAATTAAGGAAACAACAGCCTTCACAATAGCCACAAAGGAGACTCTCCAAGTACAGTTGAAAGTCACTGCTGAAAACTAAGATCTCCTTAGATAGTAGGACATTTCCAGAAATTCCCAGATGCTTGCTGGACTGGTTTTCTTCTGAAGAAAGGGTCTAGCCTATAATCTGCCCTGAGGGCTATGTTACAATTATTGCAAAATCTGGGGACACTCAGATCAGGGGGTTAGAGAACCCTTTTGAGAAAAGGGAGTCCATCATAATAGACTGAGCTCAGTTTGGTTAATCCGGATACATTAGGCTTCAACCTTATTCAGCAGAGTTCCACTCTTACGATTAAAATTTTTGAGATAGTTTTGTAAATGCGCTTTTTAAAATAAGAATACTTATTTATGCAGAAAAAAATTTTGAGTTATTTTTCCTATTAAAATTAAATAACTCAGAACCAACCAGTATGATATCATCAAAATTTATAAAAAAAAAAAATTCATTTGTAAAACTCCAACTCCTCTCCACTTCACACCGATATTTTTAGTGGCTCTAACAATGTTGTATTCCTCACCTCACCTGTAATTCCATATTAATATTTATGTTTTATTTAAGTACCTTCCTCTTCCTAATTTACATATCAAACATAAAATGTTTTTTTTGTTCATTTATTTATACAAACGTTTTCTCAGTATTCAATCCATATTATTCATACTCTTAATTATTCTTTTTCAAAGAATCTACTAAATACTTAATTTGAAATTGAATATTAAGTTTTATACTTAATGACTTTCTCACACCACTGTACCAAAAGTCCCAGAAAGATGAAATTTATGCCTGATTCCACAGTTTGATGTTTACAATTTATTTTGGCTCAAAAAAGATGATCAGTAAGTAAACGTTGGTTAAAGAAATCAAGTTAATGTTAAATTAAAAATGTAAATTTAGTCAAAAAATATCATAGAATAGTTTGATAGTTTCATATTTTCACAGAATGTATTTAGGACTGTTTGTCTATTTCTATCTCACTCTCCAGTATTTCTGATTCTCTGTTTTCTTTGCACAAGGACTGCTCTGCTATCACGTTTAGCCTCTGTCTTCTATAGCATGCCAAGAACTGGCTCTTGAAAGAACACTAAGTCCTACTTCTGAAAAATATTCGATTTTTTGCTGTAAGACGTGTCCTAAGCGTATGTATTTGTGAAACATCAGCTTTCCAATAGAATTCAAGCTAAATATCCTCCTACTAATCACCCCTTTGCCTGTGATTTCCTCGTTCAGCTTTGCAAAGTCTTTCACTGGAAGCAGATATTCAGTGGAAACGTATTAAAAGGTTGCTGCTATTGCTGTAGGGGGCTTTCTTGGCTTTTTGTCTAAGAAAAGGCATGTGGACTTTGAGACGTTCAGTGATATCATGAGCACACGGTGCTTCACCTTTCTTGGTATGGTCTTCTAGACTGTAAAATGCCCTGAAACACAGGAGTCAACCGTTGTAGCTTTAGAATTGAGATACAATCATTTTTGTGCTGTACAAGGTAAGATAATCACATACGATAATCAGGAAAAATTTAATCTTATCACTGTATCTATGTGCTTATGCATATGTTAAGCATACTCAGAAAAATACATATTTCATGTTATCACTGTAAAGTAGCAACTTAAAAATTGGCTTTTTATGTCTCTACTAGACTTTGAACAAATCAGTGAAGCACTCTGAAAAATGCCCATTATCTAGAATCCCAGATATGTTTGAAAATCAGGCAATGATCTAATGTTCTATAGCATAACTGGCTATTATGTACCAAAACTATTAATATTGCCACCTGATAGACATGGTGTCATAGTTGAATTTGAGGTTGGCTCTATAGCCTGATCATTTTGCTTCTTCTTGCAAATGATAGGATAATAGTCCTTCTGCCTTCATGCCTGTCTTTAAATGGTATGCTTAATTACAGAAGATTCAATAAAATTTTCTTAGTGTTTATGGACTAAATTTCAGATAGATAATTTAGTATGGCTAAAGATACACAGTTTTCAAAAAATATGAAAATTAATCAACTTAAAATATGTGCTATTCAGATGTAGCCCATGGCAGTTCAGTATCCAAGTGGGTTCCATTGTAATAGGAACAAGGACTGTCTCTGATATTAACTGATTGGCCTGCTCTTTAATTACCTCCCCCTGAGGGGAAGCAGCATTACTAGGCAACAGAAGAAGACAATGCAGCCATTCCTGATGAGACCTAATTGACTAGGGTCAGAAGGTAGGAAAAGAAGACCTCCCCTATCAGTGGACTTGGGGAGGGGCATGCATGCAGAGGGTGGAGGAATGGAGGGATTGGGACTGGAGGAGGGAGGGAAGCACAGGGGGGATATAAAGCGAATAAAGTGTAACTAATAAAGAATTTAAAAAGTGCTATTAAGAAATTATTGAAATATAGAATTGGCCTGCTTTTTGATCACCTCCCCCTGAGTGGGAAGCAACCTTACCAGGCCACGGGGAAAGACAATGCAGCCACTCCTGATGAAACTTGATAGACTAGTATCAGATGGAAGGGAGGAGGACCTCCCCTTTCAGTGGCATGGGCGGAGAAGAGGGAGGAAGGCTGGGATTGGGAAAAGAAGAGGGAGGGAGTTACAGGTGAGATGCAAAGGGAACAAACTGTAAATAATAAAAAATAAAAATTAAAAAAAAAAACAGATGCTCAGAAAAAAGAAGGAAATTATTGCCTGGGGGGGTGGAAAGAACCTCCAAAAGGTTCCTTGATACCCATTGTAATTTACCATTTATGATCAAGAATCTCTTTCTTATGTTCTATATTTATTTTACTTAATTAACTATTTGCTCATGCCTTCGTGGTGTGTGTCAGTATCTGTAAATACAAAGAGGCCAGAAGAAGGTATCAAACCCCTGAAATTCGGAGTCACAGGTATTTGAGGCATTTCAAGATTGTTGGACATGTGAAAGGATCTGAACTTTAGTCCTCATGACGAAGCAACAGGTAACACTGAGAATTAACCATTGAGAATTTTTTTGAGGCCTAGAAAAATATTTTGATGGCATAATTTTAGAAAAAGCTAATGCGGACACGACCTTTACGTATGAGGAAATATCTGAGTTGGAGAAATGAAATATTGAAGATTGTACTATGATTTTCATTTATCCTATTTTAGCCTACTCAATCTCCTCCCACCTCCCCCACAAGGAGTCAGGAGTATGTATTTTCTCATTACATCTTACCCAGAGGTCTGTATTCATTTGATACTAATAATTCACAAATATAGAACTAATTATATTTTACATATCAGTAGAATACTTTCTTTGCTTAAGTTTATTTTTATGCTTTAGTAATTGCAGAATTCTTATTTGGGGACCGATCACTTTCCCCTTTGGCCCTCCTCCCCTACTGGCTTCCACATGCTGTTGATCTTACTTATTGTGATGCCTCTAGTCTCTTCCCATTGGTATAGGCCCAAGCCACTCTTCTGTGCTGTGTAGGCATCCTGACCACTAAGTGAAGAATGGCTGCTTTGATCTATATCACAGCTGAGCAGTAAGTCTCAAGATTCTGTTACCATTATGTTTCTCTCCAATCCCTTTATTCCATTCACCAGTGCAGACCACTAACTCACCTCTATCTTTGCAAGACAGCATTGCCATTCTGGTATTCCCTAGAAGTCCTGGCCCTTTGCCCTAACCCTTAAGGAACTTAATAAAACTGGCTAAATTCAAAGTGTCTCTTGTAATGTTTTATCCATTTCATTGAGCCTTCACTTAGCAGTCAGGAAATGCTGACTCATTGATAAAATACTTTCTTCTTAGAGGGATGTTCCTATAATGGAATGATGCTATAATTAAATGGTAATGAAAAGAAATAAAGAGTTCATAAAGGACTGTGTGACTTGTTACTTTATGCCATTAAGTGAGGTAGACCAGACTCAGAAACCCAAACACCGCATGACTTTCAGGCACAGATGAGCTTCTAATTTTACATGATTGTATATATGTTGCAGTGGGTATGTATAGAGACCAGAAAGGGGATAAAGTAGGAGGAGATTCTATTAAATGAGAACAAAGGAGGCCTAGAGGGAAAGTAGTATAATTTCTGACTTGAATATGGAAGGTGAATGCTGGGGTTGAAAGGATTTAAAATAGAAAAGAGAGAAGGAAGAGGAGAAAGAAGTAGGAGTAGAGTGGAATGCCAACCCAAACCAACTTTTATAAGAAGTGCTGACAAAGGCCGAATCACAAACAACTGCTAAAGACTCATTTGCTATTACTAAGGAGTCAAAGAACGAAGTATCTTATTGAAACCCGTGTTTTAGATAAATGAAAGACCCTCTGTGGACATCGAGTTAGTGCTGGTCCTGAAGGCAATCAAATGTCTTAAATCTTTCTCCCTCATAAAAGCCTGACAGAGTCACCTGCAGTTTGAGAAATGACTTGAATTCACACACCCAGCACTCTTCACCTACGTATGGACTGATTGTTAAAATATACTTTTTTATTCTTTATATTCCCTTTCATGAAAAGGGGGATAAAAAATTCCATTTGACTGGTCCACAATTTCTCATTTCATTATTAATTTATTCTTTCAGGATTCTCAGTAATATGGCTTTTCGAAAGCAACCTTTGCCTTCAACTCAACAGTCTTGCAAAGGTTGTTCATACAAAGTCTTTCTAAATTTTTTATTGGAATATCAATTATGTATTTAGTGGCTGAATATTATTTTGAATGATTTTAATAATATCAAGTGCAACTCGGATGAGTGCTTTTTTTTACTTAAGTTTTAATTAGCCTAATATTCTAAATTTTTAAAATGTGGAATCATTGGTGTGCCACAATTCATAAAGTGCTTTGACTTTAAAATATTTTTATTTCATCACTGTGTTTACAAATTTCATAGAGTTCATATAAATTTCATAAGTTCTTCTGATTATTTCTTTAAAATTATTAAAATCAGGGCTCATAAGTTAAGAAGCTGCTCTTCCAGAGAAACCATGTTTGGTTCTCATCACCCCCATGTCAGCACACAGTCCTACTTAGCTTCACATCCACTTGATCCAGTGTCTTCTCCTGGCCTCCTAGCGTTCAAGCACACATGTGATGCATAGACAATACATGATGCAGGCCAAACACCATACACGGAATATAAAACAATAGTAAATCTTTTAAAAAGTTAAAAATAAAATTCCTCATGTATTTCAAGAGAGTTTTAAAATAAAATTCTGCATATAAGCAAGATGTTCATCATGGAGCAACTCCGAAATCACCTAGATTGTCGTATACAAACCATCATTGTTTCTCTAGTGTGTGCTCTTTTCTGTCCCCATTTGTCAGCAAGCCAAGTCACTGTAAAACTTTAACCTCTTTAATCCCTTAGTATCTTATTTTCCTGTGCTGAAATAACTACGGCTTTTGTGGCTTCTATAGTATTATGGAGATTGTATTAGCTAGGAATAAATGATAGAAATTCTAGTGTCTTTTCACCTTCAGGAGGAACTTTCTCTTGCTAGCCTCACATAGTCACTTTGTCCCTGCTATAAGAACAGAAATTTCATTAGGAAGACTCCATTCTCTTGGAATAATTAGCTTACAGAGAGCACAATCTCCAGTCACCCTGTCACTGGAAATTGTGTCCTGTTTGTCTATTTTTAGAACAGTTAGAATTTTATAGCAAAAGTGACTGTGTTGTTTTGAATGAAAATGCATCCTATATGCTCACATATTTGAATGTCTTGTTCCCAGTTGGTGGACTGTTTAGCAAATATTAAGAGGCTTGATCTTGTTGGAAAAGGTATGTCATTGAGAGTGAAATTATAGATGCAAGAGCCACTGGTGAGACTAGCCTGTCTGTCTGTCTCCCTCCCTCTCTCTCTCTCTCTCTCTCTCTCTCTCTCTCTCTCTCTCTGTGTGTGTGTGTGTGTGTGTGTGTGTGTGTGTGTGTGTTTCTCTCTCTTTCTGTCTTTATTGTGGATCAGATTTAAGTTCTCAGATGCTGCTCCAGGCCAACCCTACCTACCATGACAATCATGAATTAATCCTCTGAAACTGTAAGCAAGAGCTCTCTTCAATGCTTCCTTTATAAGTGCTTGCTCATGATGTCTCTTCAGAGTCCAAAAACAAGCAAACAAAACAGTAACTAAAACCCTGCCCACAAATTTTCATAGATTTTGTTTCTATATCTCCCATTACCGCATTTGCATGTCCTATATATTATCAAAATTCTTCCCAGGAATTCGCATTTTCATAATAAATGAACTTACTATTATAGGTAATTAGAACCTATAGTGCTAGATGATGACATTCTCACATGGTTAGACATATAAATTTTTGTGTGTATAACCATTATTAATTAAACATTATTAATATACATTATAGTCACTGTCTTAAACTGCTCTGTGAGTAGCCCACACATTTTTCTCTTTCTAAGACCTGGCAACAAATATCCTCTATTTCTAAAATTTCCATGAATTCCACATAGAATAAGTAATACAATGTTTTCCAAATTGGTTTCTTTCATTTAGCAAGATACATTTAACTTTGCCACATCTGATAATACACTGATGACTAATTTCTCTGTACTGATAAGTGTTGTGCTATTTGAATGTTCTATAGTTTACTTTCCCAGTAATTTGATGGAAATTCCTTTTCTTTCAAGTTTGAACAGTCACAATTAAGCTAGTATCACATGCAAGTGCAGCTTTTCCTGTGAAGGTATTTTTACCACTTTATGTATAAATCATTTCTGATCGTGAGAAAATATACTCAGCATCTTGAAGCCATTTTTATGAACTTAGAAGCTAAAAGCTTCTCATTGCATAGTACCTATGAAAGTTTCTCTTTCTCACATGTGTGTGCATGTAGTACATGTAGTTATTAAGCAGTATGTGTCTCTTCTGACTTCCTACAGGAAGCATGCTTTAAAGGCTGTGAAACCACAATCTCTTTTGTTTTATATCAATATTTAATAAGGACTCCTGTGTGTTACAAAGCACTTTTGCCCCTAGGTAGATAAAATGGATTTGTTGAATATTTATTTGTAGTCTGTAGGGATTTTCAGGAAAATGTGGATTTGTTACAAAGTACGAGAACTATGTCTCCATGGTGTGTCTAATACAACAAAATGTGTCAAATACAGTGAAATTGACATTTCTACCTGTGGAAATTTAGTGTTCACAGTTTTCTTTTTGGAAATTCAGCATTGGTATTACAAATATAAAAATAGAACCAAGAAGTGTGATGCTAATAGTGGATTCTGCAATATCTCACGTCAGATTTGTCATACAAAATGACACATAGCTGAGTTCATAAATATGTATTTTATATGTCAACAAATCTAGTATTTTGAAAAATATAGCTTTAAATTTTAAATGATCCATTCGGATGGGTGTGAGGTAGAATCTCAATGTCATTTTGGTTTGCATTTCACGGATGTCTAAGGATGTTGAACTCAAGGGATGACACATGCTAGAGATGTTGGGGAGAAAGGGGAACCCTCCTCCATTGCTGCTGGGAATGTAACCTAATACAACCACTTTGGAAATCAATCTGGTGCTTTCTCAGAAGCTTAGGAATAGTGCTACCTCAAGATCCATCTATACTACTCTTGGGTATATATCTGAAATAAAGTCAACTGTACAACAAGGAGATTTGCTCAATCATGTTCGTAGGAGATTTATTCATAATAGCCAGAATCTGGAAACAACCTAGATGTCCCTCAACTGAAGAATGCATACAGAAGTTGTGGTACATTTATTCATTGGCATACTGCTCAGCAATTAAAAACAAGGAAATCAAGAAATATGCAGGCAAATGGATGGAACTAGAAAATATTTCCTTGAGTGAGGTAACCCAGTGTATATACTTATAAGTGGTATATAGTCACTTATAAGTGGATATTGGCCATACAGTGTAGGATAAATGTACTAAGATATATAGTTCTAAAGAAGCTAATCAAGGAGGACACTAGGTACTGGTGAAACCTCATTCAGATGGGCAAACATGTTTGTAGCAGCTTTATTTGTAATAGCCAGAACTTGGAAGCAACCCAGATGTCCATCAACGGAGGAATGGATACAGAAATTGTGGTATTTTTACACAATGGAATACTACTCAGCAATCACAAAGGAGGAAATCATGAAATTTGCAGGCAAATGGTGGGATCTAGAAAAGAACATTCTGAGTGAAGTATCCCAGAAGGAGATATATAGACTTACATAGGCTTATACTTATATAGACTTATATAGGCTTATATAGACTTACAAAATATGATAAACATAACGAAATCTACACACCTAAAGAAGACAATCGAGAAAGTGGACAAGGGTGAAGATGATCAATCCTCATTTAGAAAGACAAATGGGATGTGCATTGAATGTATGACAGAAGTCTACCGCAAAAGGCATCTGAAAGACTCTAACTAGCAGTGTTTCAAAGCAGACACTAAGCCTCATAACCAAACCCTCCGCAGAGTGCAGGGAATCATATGAAAGAAGGGGAGTTAGTATGATGTGGAAAGGATAGGAGCTCCACAAGGACCAAATATATCTGGGCACAGGGTCTTTTCTGAGACTGACACTCAACCAAGGACCATCTATGGATATAACCTAGAACTTCTGCTAGGATGTGGTCCGTGGTAGCTCAGTAACCAAGTAGTTTTCCAAAGTAAGGGGAACAAGGACTATTTCTAACAGGATCTCAAGGTCAGGCTCTTTGACCTCCCCCCTGCCCCAGGGGAGGAGCAGTCCTGTTAGGCCACAGAGGAGGACTTTGCAGCCAGCCCTGAAGATAACTGATAAAACAGGGTCAAATGAAAGGGGAGGAGGTCCTCCCCTATCAGTGAACATGGAAAGGGGCAGGGAAGAGACCAGGGAGGGAGTGTGGGGTTGGGAAGGGAATGAGGGAGAGGGATACAGCTGGGACACAGAGTTAGCAAAATGTAATTAAAATAAAACAAAAACAAAAACAAAAACAAAAACACAGGTGGGCAAACAGGACAGACATCAGAAATAGAAGAAAAGGAACAGGACAGGAGCCTTCCACGGGGGGGGGGGGTGTCTGAAATACTTTATCCATCAGGGTATCCAAGCTGAGACTGAGACTCACAGTCAATCTTTGGGCAGAGTGTAGGGAATCTTATGGAACAAGTGAGAGAAAGACCTGGAGGGGACAGGAGCTCTACAAGGAGACCAACAGAGCCAAAAATCCTAGGCTGATACTGCAACCAAAGACGGTGCATGGAGCAGACATAGAACCCCTGCTCAGATGTTGCCCATAGGCTGCTCAGTTTCCAAGTGGGTTCTATAGTAAGGGGATCAGGGGCAGTCTCTGACGTGAAATCAGTGGCCTGCTCTTTGATCAGCTCCCCCTAGGGGGTACAGTCTTGCCAGTCTGTAGAGGAAGATGATGCAGTCAGCCCTGAGGAGACCTGAAAGGCTATGGTCAAGGGACTAGGGGAGGGGCATAGGGGAAGAAGAGGAAAAGTGGGTAGCATGGATAGCACTGGGAGGAAGGAGGGAGGAGGTTACAGCCAGAATACAAAGTGAATTAATTACAATAAATAATAAATTAATAATAAATAAATAAATTTTTTAAAGATAAAATAAACCAAAAGAAAGAAAAAAATAAATGATCTTTTAGTTTAAATGAGTTATTCTAAGTGAAATTAATTTTTAGTTCTAGATAATACATGGATATTGTTTTACATTATTATAGCCACATACATAATTTTATCTAACATTATTTTCTATTGAGTTTTCAAATTGTATATCTAAGGCCAGCTTATGTGTATCTGTATGTGTATATGCATTGTGTGTGCACACACATGTATGTATTTGTATGAGTGTGTGTGTGTATGTGTGATTGTATGTATATGTACAAATAAGTGTGTGGATGGGGAGATGGATATTTGTATGATGGCCTAAATCAGGAAATACAGTTTTTATACTATCAGTAATTATATTATTAAAATTAATTTAATACCTTACATGATATTCAAGCAGGACTTAAAACAGCTTCACTTCTGATCAATCAAATATGGTGTAGAACTTTCTAATTTTATTTTATAGAAATATATCACTATCAATTGATTTATGTAATCTGTAGAAATATAACTAGTCAAAACACATTAAATAGTCATCTTTATGTTTTAATTATTTCTCTTTATACACTCAATAATCCCCATGATTCATCACCTGCCTTGATTTACAATCAATGTACTACAACATGAAATGCACAAAATGTAATCTTATATTTTTGATTTTGTAGTGTACTTGTTTCCATACTTGATGTAAAATTATTAAAAAACAAATATCCGAAGACAGACTGCCTCTGACATAAACTGATTGGCCTGTTCTTTGATCACCTCCTTCTGAAGGGGGAGCAGCCTTACCAGGCCACAGAAGAAGACAATGCAGCCACTCCTGATGAGATTTGATAGACTAAGATCAGAAAGAAGAAGAGGGGGACCTCCACTGTCAGTGAACTTGGGGAGGGGCATGCATGAAGAAGGGGGAAGGAAGGTGGGATTGGGAGGGGAGGAGGGAAGGGTTTATGGGAGGATAAAAAGTAAATAAAGTGTAACTAATAAAAGTTGAATAAAAAGGTTATATTGCAAAAACATAAATAAAAAAATAAAGATCCATCCTTTAATGTTCTTCATCTCCTATTATTTATTTTTTATTTTTTACATCTTACCATCATTTACCGTTCCTCCTTTCCTCCCAGTCCTTACCACCCACCATCCTATTTTCCCCTCTTTCATTCACCCCTCTATCCTTCTCAGAAAATGGGAGGCCTCTCATGAATATCAATGAGTTATGTCATATGAAGTTGTAGTAAGACTAATTATATCTTCTTCTAGTAAGGCTGGACAGAACAATACAGTAGGATCAAAGGGTCCCTAAAGCAGGTAACAGAGTCAGAAACAGTTCCTGCTCCTACTGTTAGGAGTCCCACAAAAAGACACAACTGTAAGGCATGCACAAAGGGTCTATGTAACTCCTATGCTGGCTCTCTGATTCTCTGTACAGTCTCTGTGAGGCCCTATGGGCCAAGCTTAGTTGATTCTGTGAGACCTCTTTATGGTGTCCTCGACCACTCTATCTTCTACCATCCCCTTTCTCCTCCTCTTCTCCATGACTTCCCGATCTCTACGCCATGTTTGGCTGTGGGTGTCTGTATCTGTCTCCAACAGTTGCTGGGTGAACCTTCTGGTGACAACTGGGATAGGTACCAATCTCTGAGTAAAGCAAAATATCATAAGTAATCATTTTACTGACTTTTTGTTGTTGTTGTTGGCCTTTAGTACTTGATTCTATCCTAGGTCTCTGGGTTATCCAGCCTCTGAGTCTTCGCCTTACAGGAAGTGTCAGTGGTGGGCTCCCTCTCATGGAGTGGATCTCAAGCTAGACTATTTATCAGTTGGCCACTTCCACAATTTCTGTACTACCTGTACCCTAGCACATTTTGTAGGCAGGAGAAATTATAGGCATTTTATGAGACGATTATTTTTTTTCTTTTTTATTGTTCATATGGTGGATCCCAGTGACAGATTTTTGGAATTATCCCTGCATCTATGGGATGAAATCAACTTGATCATGGTAGAGGTGTTCTTTAATTCAGTTTGTGAGTATTTTAATGAGTATTTTTACATCAATGTTCATGAGTAAATTTGATCTGAAATTCTCCTTCTTTTTTAAATCTTTGTGTGGTTTAGGTATCAGGAAGAATGTAGACTCATAAAATTAATTTGTCCATGTTCCTTCTCTTTGTGTTTTGTGGAATAATTTGAGGAGTATTGGTATTAGCTCTTCTTTGAAAGTCAGGTAGAATTCTATCTGAAATCCACCTGGCCCTGGGCTTTTCTTTTGCTTGGGAGACCTAATGACTGCTTCTTTTTCCTTAGGTTTTACAGATCTATTTAAAGTGTTTATCTTATCTTGGGAGTTTACCTACAGTGCTCAGTGAATTGTTCTGCTACCTTATGATGACTGTAAATCAAGTAGCATACCTGTTGATCTAATATTCCAATTCTAGCCCTCAAAGTTGAAATAAAAGTGTTTAAGATTGTTTACCTAGCCTTTAAAGGCTGAGCCATGTCGGATGAGAGAGGGGGCTACAGCTGAGAAATTGTAATAAATTTTAAAAATCTCAAAATTAGATTTTATGTAAATGTTTAAATTTTATAAGTAAAGAGAGGAAAATTTGAAATAACAACATTTAGAGATATTTCCATGAAAAAGGTGTCTATGGTATTTTTCACTGATGTCCAGATAGAATGACACTATCTCAGAAAAGAAGTGGAATTAAAATAATAAATCTTAACAATATTTTTTAAATTTTATATTCTAACATCTAGCAAAAAAAAAAAAAAGTTTTTCAAAGCTTCTTATTGATTCCCATCTCATTTAGTCCGGTTGTAGAGAATAGAATCCTCAAAACCCAACACCTTCTGGTTCTTTAAGTCTATTTTCAGTTTTCACCAAGAAGATTGAATTAATTTATCTTTTTTTTTCTTTATTTTATTTTTATTTATTTTTATTTTTATCAGTTACATTTTATTAATTCTGTATCCCAGCCGTGCCCCGAACCCTCATTCCCTCCCAGTCCCTCCCTCCCTCCCTCATCACCACTGTGCCCCTTTCTAAGTCCACTGACCTTTGGCAGAGTACAGGGAATCATAAGAAAGAAGGGGAGTTAGTCTGATGGGGAAAGGATAGGAGCTCCACAAAGACCAAATATATCTGGGCACAGGGTCTTTTCTGAAACTGACATTCAACCAAGGACCATGTATGGATATAACCTAGAACTTCCGCTCAGATGTAGCCTGTGGTAGCTCAGTAACCAATTGGTTTCCCAAAGTGAGGGGAACAAGGACTATTTCTAACAGGAACTCAATGAAGATACCTGATAAAACAGAATTAATTTATCTTAACTACAGTTCATCTTGTTCATATATGCCCACTGAATATTATCTTTAACGTATCTCTTTAGTACTTACAACAAAAACATACACTTTTTTTGAAAAATCTCTTTACAGAAAAAGAAATCCTTCCATCATTTGAGAGGGAGTGTTTACAGTTGTTCTGCCCTTTAAGATAAAGAAGACCTCATCTACAAACCGCTTTTACAACTTTTCTTTTAATTTGGAAATTCAAATGTTGGTGGTTGGGGAAATAGACAAAGGTAGACGGCTTTAGAACTTTACCTAAGGTATTTTTCCATAAGGTAGTAAGTCACCAGGGCAGTCAGTGAATGTGTCTGGCATGTTCCAGCCATGAGAACAGGGGATATGACTACAAGGGAACTGGCATCCATATTTTTCCCTAGAAAGTCTATGCGTGTGTATATCTGCTGTGAATCCTGTTCAGCTGGGCCGCTAGAGTATCCACAGCACACAGCTGGCTGACAAAAAAGGAACTCAAGAATTTGGCCAAATATTCTCAGGAGAGATAGCTGACAGCTGTTGTAGTTTGCAAACGTATGTGAGCATCCGGGAAGCTGAATCACTGAGAAAATGGAAACTGTAAAAGCAGCTTTAGTTTTAAAAAGCCAGCCACTTGTAAAGAGGAAAGCGCCTGGAGAGCCAGACAATGTTTAATGTGTCTATTTTTTTAATTAAGTTTTCTGTTTTTTATCCTAGGCTCAGCAAAACAGAGTGAAGACTCTCAAATTGTGTTAGTGAAACTTTTCATATATGCATACAAAAAATCTCTGTTTCTATTTCTATGCATATTCTAGTCTCTTTATGTACACACGAAAGAAAAGCATGCAAACACAACAAAGTCATTTTAGACAAACATCAGGAATGTATGCTTAGCTAATAAACTGACACTATGTCAATATAATATTAGCAGATTAATATAAGTAAGATGGTGTTAATGTTCTTCTTAATTTGGCTGGTAGCTTTTATTTGTTATTTATCTAACTCATTTTTGGCTCAGTATAGAAAATAAAAGTGTAATGGTGGGTTCCTAGAACCTGTGAATCACAAGGTTCTAGAAAGACAGACAAAACTTCTGGAGAGCATCTACTTATTCACACTGGCTAAATGAGGAAAGACAGAGAAATTTGGGCTAAACAGAGTTAAAACACAGTCTTTTCCCCCTTTTATTATTATCATTTATTACAATTTATTCAATTTGTATCCAGGTTATGGCCCCCTCCCTCGTTTCCTCCCAAACCCACTCTCCTTCCATCTTCTCCCCCTATGCAGCTCCCTGAGTCCACTGATAAGGGAGGTAGGTTCTCCTCTCCTATTTGACCCTAGCCTATCAGGTCTCATCAGCAGTGCTTGCATTGTCTTCCTCTGTGGACTGGTAAGGCTGTCCCCCACAGGGGGAAGTAATAAGAGAGCTTGCCACTGAGTTCATGCCAGAGAAAGTGCCTGTTCGCCTTACTAGGAACCTCACTTGGAGACTGAGTCTATGGCTACATCTAAGCCAGGGTTTTAAGTGCCCTCCATGCATTATCCTTGATTGGCGTGTCATTTCCTTCAGGGTTCCCAGGGCTTAGTTTTTTATGTCTCTGTTGGTCTGCTTTTGGAGCTCAGGTCCCTTCCAGATCTATCTCTCAGGTCTATCTTCCTAAGATTCCCTGTACTCTGCCCAAAGTTTGGCTGTGAGTCTCAGCCTCTGCTTCACTATCTTGAATAGTAGAGGCCCTCTGTGGTAGGCTCCCATCCTGTTCCCTCTTTTCTCCCTCTTCCTATGTCTATCCCATTTGTCTTTCTGAATGACTATTGAGCATCTTATCCGGGATCTTCCTTCTTGCTTAGCTTCTTTAGGTGCACAGATTTTACATGGTACATATTTACTTGTGAGTGGATATTAGACATGCAATGTCTATACAAACGACTATACAAAAATATAGGATAATCACACTAAAACACAGTCTTAACAAGCAGTACTTGAGTCCAGCATTGAGATTGCAGCAGTGCAAGCACTCACTTGTTTGGAAGCACACTTGTTGATAGCTGGATATCCTCACAGTTTAGAAGTGAACATAGATCAGAGGGATTTGGGCTCTGTGCAGCATAACATCATCCAGCCAATAGGGAAGGTTCTTTCTTCTTGAAGGTATTTGTTCACTAAGAAGTAGAGAGAGACAATTTAAGTCAGTCTTGTTTGGACCTATAACTTTGAGAGTAAAAAGACTTTTTCTTTGTGGTATTTAGATTGAGAATGGCCTTGTTCTCCTTCATGTCCCAGTGGTGCCACCTGCCATGTGCAGCTCCTTGGAGCTGTGCTTTAAATTTTTTTCTCTACAGATAGGTAAACATGGTATATGTAGTCTTTAATCATTTAGAACTATATAGAAAACAGATTGGCCTTAAACTCACAAGGATCCAGCTATTTGAGTACTTGAATATTGAATGGTTGATGCCCAGTTACAGAAGGATTCTAGATATAGCCTTGTTGAGGAAGGTATGTCACTCAGGAGTATTTGGGGCTTTGTTAAACATAAGGCACTCCCTTAGTTTCTATCTCTGCCTTGTTGCATAAGAAGCAACAGGCAACTTGTCTACTTGCCTGTTACCAGATTCTCCACTGTGACAGTCAGGACTCTAAACCTGAGCTTCCAATTAAGTTCTCCTGGTCATGATGTGTTTGTTTGTTTGTTTGTTTGTTTGTTTTGGCAATAGAAAAGTGACTAAAGCAATCTTGTTTCTGGTAGCCAACGAGATGGATCAAAGGATACTCTTGTAAGATCCAGTAGAGAGCAGAGGCAAGATTCTAACAGATCCACAGAGAAGGTATTCCTTAAATAATTCTTAAAAATTCAGGGAATCTTATGAAAGAAATGGGAAACAGTAAGATCTGGAAAGGACAGGAATTCCACAAGGAGAGCAACAGAACCAAAATATATGAGCACAGGGGTCTTTCCTGAGACTGATATTCCAACCAAGGACCATGCATGGAGATAACCTAGGACCCCCGCACAGATGTAGCCCATGGCAGTTCAGGGTCTAAGTGAGTTCCATAGTAATGGGAAGAGGGACTGCTTCTGACATGAACTCAGTGGCTCGCTCCTTGATCACCTCCCCCTGAGGAAGGAGCAGCCTTAGCAGGCCACAGAAGAAGACAATGCAGCCACTCCTGATGAGACCTAATTGACTAGGATCAGAAGGAAGGAAAAGAAGACCTCCCCTATCAGTGAACTTGGGGAGGGGCATGCTTGCAGAAGGGGCAGGAAGGGAGGGATTGGGAAGGGGGGCAGGGAACCACAGGTGCTATACAAAGTGAACAAAATGTAATTAATAAAGAATTAAAAAACCATACATACAAGTAACAGTTTACAAAAAACATTTGGGGTCAAAAAAGTAATTGTGTTTTAGATCTGTGAAATCTGATTGATGTATCTATAGTAAAGAGATACTATATAAAAATGATAAAAATAAACCTAATGAGTTTGTATATTTAAAAAACAAGATGGAACATTTTCTCATTCTTGTATATGAACACATTGTTACTTGATACCAAAACCACAAACAGAGCTGACAATTTTTAAAAAAGAAAAGAAAAAGAACGTTCTAGACCAATATTCTTTAGCTAATACAAATGAAAAATCCTTAATAAAATACTTGAAACCTGAATTTAAAAACACACTTAAAATATTATGTACTATTATAAAGTAGGCTTAATCCTAGATATGCTGGGTTGCTTCAACATAGCACATTGATAAATGTAGTCTGCCACATAAACAAACTACAAGCCACCAAGCCCACAGCCACTACTCCCAATATAACTGAGAATAATGCACTGATGTTCACTTTTTCTATACCCATTCCGTATCGTACTAGAATTCTTAGCTCCAAAAATAAAACAGTTGTTGGATATAAAGAGGGTACACATAAGAAAGAACAACGTCAAAATATGAATAGTTTAAGGAATAAATGAAACACTAGTATTGAAGTTAAATGGAGAGAGGAATGAGAAGGCAGATTTTAAAATGGAGGGACAATTAACATGAAATGCCTTTTGAAAATCTCTGTGAAAACTTACTACTCTAGCTTTCTAAAATATATGGATATAAAATAATTTAAAAGACCTATCAGATAGAAAGAGAAATAATGCCTCAGCTAGACATCTTTTATCACGAAGGAAAACCTCCAGTGTGAAGACTGGGTTATATCTTGTTGAGTCATTGTCCGAAAGTCAAACATAACATCAGGCAAAAGATTTGCACAATCTCATCAAGAAAAAAAGTGAAAACAAAATCTCACATCTAACCAAGACTTTATTTGTAATTGATTCGTGCTGGGAGTGAGAAAGTCCATTTTGTACAATTGAATGTCACTAGATGATTCAACCACACTCAAGGGTAGGTTCCATGCCAAGTAGTAGCTAGCCAATACAAAATGGAGATAGTGTTATTTTTGTAAATGTGTGTGTGTGTGTGTGTGTGTGTGTGTGTGTGTGTGTGTGAATTTTTAAGCAGGAGTTTTGTGGTCTACAAAATGAAAGATAGATAAAATCCAACGATGTATTTATTTCACCAACAATGGTCCTATCGTGTGTGTATACTTCTAAGTATGTATTTTCTTGCACAACCAGGATCTGTGAATACTTCTCCTATAAAGGTGTGAAAGTAAAATATTGTATCCAGTAAAATTGAGGAAAGGATTAATCTGTGAAATTTCATGTGTTTTAGTATTGTTATTAGAAATGAGAGGAAGCAAAAGAAAGAGAATATAAGTTTTTTTTTTGTGTGTAGAGAAGATTGCAGATTTGGAAGGAGCTAGTGGAGAAGAACAGATGTAAACAAAATATACTACATAAAACAATAAAAAGTGAATTAATTCAATGACTCAAACATGTATAAGGTAATCTAAAAATTAACTATAATCAATTAAAAGTAAACTCAAAGGGAATATAATTTTACGAATGAAAAAAGATTGTCAAGTATCATAATTAAACAAATTGGGCAAAGCAATGTATAATTAGTAATAAACAACACAATTCTTCACAAACATATAAGCATACATAATGCCATTTTATAATGATAGTGAAGAGTAAGGGGTTTTTACCCACTGTATTTTATATTCCTTCAGTGGTTGAAGCTAAATAACTTACTCAAAATTCAAAGTGAAAAACATAATTTGAGACAACTATGGTTTCTACTTTGAATCATGATTTTTCTATAATTATTTGTGATGGTTTAACTATAATTTCCTGAATCTTCTTGAACCTCCATTCAGGTAGGCATTTTCTTTTCAAATGAGGCAAGTACTAAATATACTTTCTTCTCTTGTAATCATAGCTTAGTTGACACAATGAACTTCAGAAAGTACTGCAATCACACAGATGATTAAAAAATGTTTGTAGTTCAAATGCTCAATATGACTTATTTGTCAGGTTACGTGAAGGCTAAAACTAAAACTGAAAATGAAAAATGAATTTGGAATATATTTTCATAATTGATAGAAAGCTTCTTATCAGGTAAGAATGGTTTAGGTCCATGGTCTTGGCAGTGGGGGAGGGGAGTCCCAAACCCAGAGGAGGAATTCCACTCTCAGGAATAGATAGGCTGGAAAACAGGCTGCTGAGTAGCAGTACTTATCTGAAGTGGGACCTGTGCCTTCCAGTGGATCTCCTGAAGCTTAAAAGAATCTTCCTTTACAAAAAGATTCTAAAAGGTTACAAAAAGAGACAAATTGGCTTGGGAGACAGTTTAAACTCTGATTAGTGTTAAAGCTCTGAATAGTCTTAATCCAAAAACAGGATCATAATGTGAGTAAACTTTTTATATATCTAAAATAACTTTCTTATCACCAACCTTAAAACACCTTCTCAGACCCTCACATATTTTATCAGAAGCTCAGACCTTACATAAACTGTACATTTTTGAGAGGGCAGCTGAAGGTTTGGTTTCTCCTGTTAAGCTGATCTCCAAACCCATCAGACACCTGAGAAGGTAAATTACCACACGAAGTATAATCCAAGTGGCCAAGGTCCTGCTACTCCTTTCTAGCCATTTCTTCCCCTTTCCTCCCTTCCTGTGCTCTCCCACACACACACACACACACACCACAGGAGCTCCTCTTTCTCCTCCCCTTCCCTCGCTGTTCTCAGTAAACCTGCATATATATATAGTTATTTATACATATATATGTGTGTGTGTACATATATATATATATATGGTTTAGATTAAATTAATACAGTTAATTCTCACAATAGTCTCTTAAAAATGTGCCATAAGATGTTTAAAAAGCTAAATAACAAATGATTATGAATGCAGCTTTTACATACACAAAAAACTGTCTTAAGTTACCATTCCAAATTTTCTGCAGGTCACTTATATGCAACAGAGATTGTAACCAATCCATTAATATAAAACACAATAAAGGTAATATTAATTTTATTTGTGCCCATGGCCAATTCTTTTCTTGATTTTCCTAGGTATATAGTGTTTTACTTTTTACAACTTTATAGCAAAAGTATTTACAATTCTAGATGTCCAAGAAAATATATATTTAGAAGTATGCACACATAATAGAACCTATTGTAGGTTTTATTACCTCACTAGATTTTATCTACATTTTAATTTTTGTAGCCCATGATACTTCAACTAAAGAAACACCTATGCTTTTTTAATTCTAATTGTTATTATTTATTACGGTTTATTCACTTTGTATCCTGACTGCAGTTGCTCCCCTCATTTCCTCCCAAACCCAGCATCCCTCTCACTTCTCACCCCACCTCTCCCTGTGCCCATAGCCTAGTCCACTGATAGTGGACCTCCTCCCCTTCTATCTGACCCTAGCCAATCAGGTCTCATCAGGACTTCCTCTGTGGTCTGGCAAGGCTGCACCCCTCAGAGGGAGGTGATCAGAGAGCCTGTCACTGAGTTCATGTCAGATACAGTCCCTGGGGTACAGGAGCTCTAAAAAGAGACCAACAAAGCCAGAGAATCCCCACAGAATCCCCAAACCTGAGGATTCTGCAGAGACTGATATTCCAACCAAGGACCATGCATGGAGAGGACCTAAAAACCCCGCTCAGATGTAGCCATAGACACCTATGTTTTTTTTTTTATGAAATATGGCAAATTTTATAGCTGTCACTGTGTTCATGAAATTACTTCTAGCGTCTATCATTTTCATCATTTTAAATGCAAAACAGGGTTAGGTTCTTACTCTGTTTTTGTATTCATCTCAGTTACTTAGAATATTGTTATATAAAACAAATGAGGGATTGTTTCAGTTGAGATTAAAAATATTACAATCAATATCTTTTCCTGAAATCCTACAGAGGATTCTATTTTTTTTCTCCTCTTTTTTCCATCTTCTTGATAGTCAGTGTAAATAATTGCCTTATATGCCCAGCATCTGGCATCAGTGAAAGAGAGAGCATGCAACAGCACCCTGAAAATGATCAAGCAATCTTATCCAAATGAGATGAGAGTTCCTAGGTCATTCTTTCTTGCTGAGAGTGGAATTTTTCGCCAGTGCCCAAGACTATTACTGCTGTAAGTGGACAGCCATGTGGCTTCTGTGAATCGATTGAGGATTTCACTTTCTCTGAAACTTTCAAATCCTTGAAACCAGTGTAGAAAAATCTTCTAACATCTAAAAAAAAAATCTGCAACTCTCGAGGCTGCAACCTGAACTAATGAAAATGCCTCTTGTTACACTATCAGTTCTCACAATTTTAAAGTACTGTCAAGTATTTCAGCATTCTGGTCAGGAAAAAAAAAAAGACATGATTAAAGACCTGGAGGCCAGGATAAAATTCACCAAGCCATATTAATTATATTCTGAGAAGCAGGCATGTTTTCTGACTTCCAAGTGAATGCACTTGTTTTTGTTGCTGTTGTTTGGTTTTGCTTTTTCTGTAACCCAACTGTCTTGTGCTACCTTTAGCAGACAGGACTAAAATTTCTCTTCCCCCTTGAGCGTACAGTTTTTTACAGAAAAAAAATATTTAGGCACCATTAGCACAGATATATAGGCTATAAGTGAGAGATAAATTATGTGAAAAATCGTTATTTTGTTTTGGGAGCATTGGGACTTTGAGTAAAGCCTCAACTAGAACAATAATAGTTTAATGTTATACTAGTATTATTCAGCTAAGTGTAAAAGTAGTGTTTTAATTAAATTTTTATTTTTATATTAATTAAAGTTTATTCACTTTGTATCCCAGATGTAGCCTCCTCCATCATCCCCTCCCAACCTCACCTCCCTCCCTCATCTCCTATGCCCCTCTCCAAGTACATGGATAGGGGAGGTTCTCCTCCCTTTCCATCTGACCCTAGCTTATCAGGTCTCATCAGGACTGGCTGCATTTTCCTCCTCTGTGGCCTGGCAAGGCTGCTCCCCATCAGGGGGAGGTGATCAGAGAGCTAGCCACTGAGTTCATGTCAGAGACAGTCCCTGTTCTCCTTACTAGAGAACCCACGTGGAGACTGAGCTGCCATGGCCTGTATCTGAGCAGGGTTTCTAGGTTATATACATGAATGGTCCTTGGTTGGAGTATCAGTCTCAGAAAAGACCCCTGTGCCCAGATATGTTGGTTCTGTTGCTCTCCTTGTGGAGTGCCTGTCCCCTCCATGTCTTTCTATCTCCCAATGTCCGGGAAGGATATTTGAAGAACGAGAAAACAGGAAACAGGACAGGAGCTTACCACAGAGGGCCTCTGAAGGACTCTACCCAGTAGTGTATCAAAGTAAAAAGGCTTTTATTCGCCTGAGGTAATGGTTGCCTCCATCTGCTAACCAAGCCTAGTCCTGGAAGTTTCTAGCCTCCGTATAATCTAATCTAGGCCGCGAATATTTTCAGCCTCTCATACTTACTGCTTAATAAGATAAACTACTCTAGTTCTTTTTGAGCTCTAGCTGCTCTGTTCAACTCACACGTTCTGGCTTGAACCCCTTTCCAAGCTCACTGGTTCAATCTGGTTCTCTCAGTTTCTCACTGAAGAGTTCTGCTTGGCCTCAAACTAACTCTAGCAACTGTTTTAATCATCTGGCTTCCTCTCATTCTCTGGCTCATTCTGTCTTCACCTGTGCCTAGTTTATTCTCTCTTCAACCTCTCTCTGTAAAATTCTCCCCCTAAATGCCTCCTCTGAATCCCAGAAAATGAACTGCTACTAACTCAACACCATTGCTCTGCCTTCCAAGTCCCTGACTCAACCAAACTAACCGAACATAACTGACTAGAACTCAGAGATGTTCACGCCTCTGTTTCTTGAATGCTATAATTAAAGGCATGTACCACCATGCCTGGACTTTTTTTTTTTTTTTCTGAAGCTTGTTTTATACCTGGTCTTTTTTTGAACTTTTTTTTTTTTTTTCTGAAGCTTGTTTTATACCTGGTCTTGAACCCGGAGATCTGTTTTCCTCTCTCTCCTGGGATTAAAGGTGTTTCTGTATTCCAGCCGGACCACACAGACCTAGAAGGTTGCCAGAACTGCAGTGTTCTGAATTCAAATTCCTCTACAAGCTAGATTTCAAAACATCCTTCTCACTTTACAGTAAGTAGCTCCTTGGAACTAATGTCAAAGAACGCTGTTGGTACTAATAAACATAGACTCTGTTTGTCTGCACACTGCACATGATGGGGACAATAACTATGTCCTTTTTCTTACTCCATCTCGAGGCATTCCATAATCATCAGGACTGTAAATGAACCATCTCACTGTATTAATTTGCTATTAGTGGCTCAAATGGCTATGGACAAAAACTCAAATTAAATTTGGGGGAAAGAGTCTTCAAATAATCCAATTTAAAATCCATTACTGTAATACTTCAGCATTTAAATTTCTCTTCAAGGACTATGTCTAAGGTCACTTCTAGTAAGTCAGTTGTTTATTGAGGGAGAGGCTGTATCACAAAATATTTGTCAATTGTTTGCCATGTTGCATGAAGTGAATACAATTCAAACTGTTTAAGAGCTGCTCAAACTACTTCATTAATTTCAGAGATTAGATACTTTAGCTGTAAGTTTAGTAGAGAATAAAATTTAACTCACCATAAATGAGTTAAACTGTCCTCTCCTCTACTGACCTGTCCTCTTCCTCTTTCTTCATGTAACATAATGCTGACATTATTCTCAAGTTTAACAGAGGTTTTTGGAAGATTTAATGGGTAGCCTTTGGCTTCATAGTTTTCTGCTCTCACTCAAGTCAATTGTAGACAGGTGATGTCTCTCATTACATTTCCTTGTGAATATTATGACCTGCATTGTATTTGGAAAGGTTTAGGTCATTTGTTCACCTCAACCATCATGATGAGCAAACAGTTAACAATGTACTGTAGTAATAGGAAGTGAGAAACTTACTCCTGTCTAGAGATTGTAGTTTAAAGATTTAATCAAAGGAGGAAATTTTTAAACAAAATTTTAAACAAATCTTTAAACAAATGTTGGAACTACTTTATTAGAAATCAAAGGGGATGGAGGACCCCAGGAGAACATGGTCTACTAAAGCAACTAAGCAGGCTCACATGCGCCCACAGAGACGGAAACAGAAAACACAGGGTCTGCATGGCTCTGCTCCAGATCCTCTGTGCATGTGTTAGCTTGGGATTTCCGTGGGACTCCTAACAATGGGAGCAGGTCTATCTCTGATTCTCTTGCTGTTCTTGAGATGCTTTTCCTACTATTGGGTTGCCATTTTCCAGGCTAGATTTGAGAGCTTTCGCCCTGTCATTACATTGTCTAATACTGTTTAGCTGTCCTATCTTGGAGGCCTGCTCTTTTCCAAAAATGAAGAGGGAGGAGAGTGAATCTGGGGAAGAGAGGAAGTGGGAGTGCTCTTGTGAGTGGAGAGAGGGGAACCTATAGTCAGGATGTGTTATATGAGAGAAGTGTCTATTTTCAATTTAAAGATTAAAAATAACTGCAGCTCTCCATTTACTGGTGTTTTTGTTTTGTTTTTAGAAAAAAATATATGTTCAGTATGATAATTGTTCCACACTACGCTTTCTGTAGTGTTTTAAAGATCAGGTATCATGCTACATTTTCTTTAAATAAGATATGAATTTATAGTTTTGACGTTCAAAATTAAGATAATGGCTTTAAAATTGTAGTTATTTTAGTTAAATTTGAGTAAAAAACTGAATGCTCACAAGTTGAACTGATTTTTTTTTCATGCATTTATCTCCAACTCTAAAACAGGGTATTTCTTTTTCTTGCTTGTATGTTCTATAAAACAATTCTTGCAGCAAAGAAATCTGATAGTAATGATGAGTTTAATTTTTTATTGATGGTTTTTTGGCTTGTGGAAGCCTTTAACTGCAATAAACATTTATTTTTAAACTGAATATCATAGAGAGAGATTCAGATAACTTTATATCTATATCTAATTATCTAGATTTGTTTCAAATGTTATATTTTCCAATTTAAAGTTGTGTAAGACACCTAAATGCTCCATTAGCTTGAGTATATGTCTATTTAGGGCAGTAAAGTATTCTCCTTGCAGACAAGCCATTTCCACCAAAAACTTGTGACCAGGTTTATAGTGGCAAATGTATACTTCCACCTATGTGCATTTCAATTCCACTCACAGCTGATTTTCACCCAAACAGCTGTGCCACTAAAATACTAGTGGGCACATCTTTCCTTGCAGATTGATATTATGACACTCGTGATAGAGAGATGAGTAAAATGTTAATTTATCCCCTGTCTCCAGCAGTCTATATAGTCACCTCCTATACCAGTAATGCTAGCCAGTACAGATAAAGATTCCTTCCCAAGTTTTCTGAGTTCTATAACCAATTTTGCTGTATCTCCAGCAAAAGTAACTTACCATCTATTTCTTTTAGGGTAACCAAGAGCAATAACGATAGTATTTCATCGCTGCCTCTGAAACTTCTCTGGCTAGCAACTCATAGATTGAAACTCCACTACTGGTACTGGTCCAAATTATCTTCTAAATACTCATGCTTGTATCATAGAGTAGTGACACTCTCAGCCTTTGGTAGAGATCTCTCTTTCTTCATTCTTTCTTCTTTTTTTCCCTTTCTTCTTGCTTACTTTCTTCCCTTTTCTTTCTTAAAGGATGACAGTTAATTCAGAGACTCATATTTGATCAAAGTTGAAAATAAATGACTGAGCATTCACCCCTAAATTGTATATTTATATCACTCTCTTCCCCAGGCCCCAAGGAATATCACAGAAGAAACAAATTTAAGAGCTGGAGGATAGGGGAGTGTACTATTAATTCCACCATACATATATGATGTTACTGAGCAGCCATAAACACAGAAAAATTATGAATACCTGCACAAAATCTGACTGGCCGATTTTCCATAATGGACAAAGCAGGTCCTGTGATATCTCATCCTTTTCTTAGAAACTAGTAACTCTTAATGTTTGCTAGAGGAGGAAAACTATATTCTCTAGTGGTTTAGGCACAGAGACTAAGTGAGGAGGACCTCAGAGAAAAAAGATGGAGATGACAAAATTTTAATAGAAGATAGGTTCAACAGATTTAATCACAAAATATTATATATACATACCCATACATATGTATACTGTCAAAAATAAAGAACAAAGGGCAAAGAAAAGCATATTGTATAACTAAAAAAATAGAAAAGGCACTATGAGGGACTGTTTTTTTTTTTTTTTTTTTTAATAATGGCCTATCAAGTATGACTAGTCTCATTATGGCAGAAAAGGGTGCATGTACCTCAGGAAAGCTATGGATTCTATACAGTGCAAAGTAAATTTTCAAAATCACTTAATACATTATAACGTGTTTCTAGTTTTGGCAACTCAATTATGTGGTATTGGGATGTAAAAATGTTAGAAAAACCTAGTTATATTATCAGCGTATTGTCAAATCTTATACACACACAACACACACACATATGTATGCTAAAGTGTGTGCAGTTATGTAAAGAAATTGTTATCACAACCACATTGCTTTTAAAAATAGCACAAGAGTGAAAGTTTTTCATTAGCATATGAGGTAAATTCTTTTTTTTTTATTTGAATTTTTTTTTTATTTTTTATTTTTATCAGTTACATTTTATTAATTCTGTATCCCAGCCATGCCCCGAACCCTCGTTCCCTCCCAGTCCCTCCCTCCCTCCCTCATCA
>REGO01000602.1:447747-495183 GCA_010120015.1 Rhombomys opimus
AAAAAAAAAAAAAAAAAAAAAAAAAAAAAAAAAAAAAAAAAAAAAACAAAAGCAAAGGCAAACAAACAAAAGAGAAATTTCCTCTACAAGAACAATTTGTGAGAAATCATGTAGCACATTTTCTTAATTAGTTATTTTTATTTGAAAGCCCAGAGTATTAAGAGTTTTGCCTCTCTTGGGCTAGTGTTCTTGGTCCAATAAGAAAGCAATTTGAGCAAGGAGTAAGTAGCACCTCTCCATGGCCTGCATATGAGCTCCAATCTCTAAGTCCGTAGCCGGTTTGGATTTCTGCATTGGCTTTTCTCAATAAATGGGACCAGGATATGTAAATCAAATAAACTACATTCTCTCCAATAGCTTTTGCTCATGTTGTCTCATCACAGCAATAGAATCTCTAACTAAAACAACATGAAAATAATTAATCTTGCTAATTAGGTTGGCTTCATCCCAGAGATGCATAGATGCTTCAAGATACTTAAATCAATATATGAAATACAGCAATAAATTGATAGAATAACAGAAAGCACATGGTCATTTCATTAGATATAAGAAAAAGATCTTTGACAAAGTTGTGTATCCAGTCATATTAAAAGTGCTGGAGAAATTAAAGATAATGTAGGTATAGCTGCATAATAAAAATCAATATACAACAAGCTGAATGCTGGTATCTACTAAACACAGAAAAAACTCAAAGAATTTCTATGAAAATCAGAACAAAGGCAAGCTTTTTCATTTTCTTTATTGTCTTCACTCCTGTTCAACATAGCACTTGAGGTCTTAAGGCAAGACAGGAAAATAAATGGAATAAAAAGTAAGGAAGAAATCCAGGTAAACTTATTTTAAGTTAGGCATCTACACATAAACAACCCTAAAGACTTCATCGTAATATTTCTACAACTAATAAACACATTCAGCAAAGTAGCACGGATGTAAGGTTAACATAAAATCTCCATTGTCTATCTATATACTAACAACAAACATGCTGAAAAGAAATCAAACAGTCACATTCACTATAATCTCAGTGAGCACATAAATAATTTGTTCAGTGAAAACTTTCAGCACTGAAAATTGCATTCAAGTAATATTACATGGAGTAAACAGGTTATATTTAGCAATATATATTTATTCATATCTGCATACAATATTAATCAGCCAAAAACAGCTCATGAATTTAAATAAAAGAAGTGAGGAATACGGGGTGGGTGAGGGGAGGAAGGGTATAAAAGGAAATGTAATATATTAATCTCAAAATAAAATATAAAAAAAATATCGCTATAAATTGATGTAAGGCATACAAATGGCTGAAATACTTATAAAGAAAAACAAGATGAAATAAAACATTAAGAATGAAATAAAAGCTTTAGGTTTACTTCTTTAATAGAGCATGTACTTATAATATAAAAAGTTTCAGTTTTTAACATCAGGAAAATAGACAAAAGCACCAAACTTCACGTGAAGAGATTGTTTTGTAAAATGTGCTGATATGAATAACAAAAATTTAAATAGGTCAGAGGTTACTTACTTTTATTACTATGATAAAACACCATTACCAAGTTATAAAAATTATAAATTTTATAATTTATAAAATAGACTGGGGCCCATGGTTCCAGAGACAGGAGTTTAGCACCATTGTGGCAGCAGACAAGCACGTAGTTCACCAAAACAGCAGCTCAGAGCTCACACTCTGATTCACAAATGTGAGCAGAGAGGTAGGTTGGGAATGGCATGAGTCTTTTGAAACCCTGGAGTCCACCATCAGTGGCATGCCTTCTCTAATGAGGCCACCCCAGCTACTCCTGCCCAAACCTTTCCACCACCTGGGGATCAAGTGCTTGAATATATAAGACCATGAGCACCATTCTCATCCAAACATCCATGGAGGATTTAATAAATTTTTCTATAATATTTCCATTTTAAGAAGTAAATTTAAATTTATCCTTTCTCTTCAAAGTTATTTCATGACAATAATCTTTGCCTAATATTTAATTTTAAGAGTGCCAACAAAACTAAAAGAGATTACTTACAGTCGAACAAATATCTCACATATGCTTTTTTTTTTTACTTTTTAAAAATTCTTTATTAATTACACTTTATTCACTTTGTATCCCCCCACCCCTGTGGTTCCTTCCCTCCTCCTGTCCCAATCTCTCCCTTCCTCCACCCTCTGCATGCATGCCCCTCCTCAAGTCCAGTGATAGGGGAGGTCTTCTTTTCCTTCCTTCTGATCCTAGTCAATCAGGTCTCATAATCCACCTACATGGTGTTTTGTGTACTTGAAAAGAGGTATAATATTAGCTCAGAGTAGGTAAAATATCATAAACTTTCCACAGCCTCTTTTCCAAAGTTCACTGATGTATGAGAGAATATGGTGTTTTTAAGAGTTAAATTAAAAAAAAATTGGAAAGAAAAAAAAAGAAAAAAAAAAACAAAAAAAAAGAAGTTCTGCAGAGACCAATAGGCTATAGTTTGCTTATCACATATGCTTTTGTGGTTAATCTTGATTGTCAACTTTACGGTATTTAACAAATTGGTGGAGTGGAAGAACTTAGATATGTTCTTGAAAATGTTTCAATCTTGGTTAATTGATGTAGAAATGTACACATTAAACATTGAAGGTATCATTTTAAATGCAGTACTGCATGGGATAAAATGGCAAACACCATTAGTACCAGGTTTATATGCTTCCTCTCTGGGGCTACAATATAAATCAGCCTTAAGCTTTTGCTGGTCGTGGCTTTACTTCCACGATTGACAATATCCTTGAATGGTAATTGAAAATAAATACTTGTTTTCTGTTTTTATTTTATTGAAAATAGATATGAAAAAAAGAAAATAGATATGTTATACAAATCTCTGATATAGTTCCTTCCCACACTCTTCCCTGTTCCTTCATACATCAATTCCCATCCGGATCCACCTCTTCCCTATCTCTCCTTAGAAAACAAAAAGGCATATAGAAGCTCAAAATAAAATATGATGTGATAAAATTAAATATTATAAGATAAAAATAAAACCTAATCCATCAAATTTGGACAGGACAAACAAACTGAAGGAAAAGAGCCCAAGAGAAGGCACAGGAATCAGAGATCCCCTCATTAGCATGCTAGGAATCCCATAAAAACACTAAAAAATGGATGGAAGCCAAACTATATATGCAGGCTCTATGCATGCTTCATCAGTCTCTGTGAGTTCATATGAGTTTGGATCATGTTCATTTAAAGGACCTTGCTTTATTGCTCTCTTACTCTCCATACATAGTTCAGATGTGGGTCTCTGCATTTATTCCCATTTACTACATAAAGAAGCTTCTCTGGTAACAGATGAAAAAAAAATGTTGATCTATGAGTAGAGAAAATTATCATTGTGAGTCATTTTGTTGGTAGGTTCTTTGATCAGACCAGAGGTGTCTGAATTTCCCCTAGGGACCTGGCCTATCTAGTCTCAGGTACTTGGCCACCTGAAAAGTGTTGAAGATCAGTTTATTCTCCAGGAGTGTGCCTTAAATCCAATCAATTATTGAGTCATTGGTCCTACAAACTTTGTGACACTATTGAAATAGTGTATCTTACATGCAAGTAACCATTGAAGATCTAAGAATCTGTAATTGGGTTGGTGTTAACCTTTCTCTTCTGGTAGTGTGCAGACAGCCCTTAAAACTGAAGGCAACAGCTCAACTTCTTCATCCTCACTGAGTGTAGGTGTTACCATCACTAGTAGGTCCTTAGATGCATTTGTGAACAGGAAAATATAGCTGTGGCAACAGACTGATTGGGATTTCTATGGGACAGCTTTGGCCTACTATTTCAGTAGAATAGTAGATATACCCCATTTTTATTCTTTTTTTATGACTCATGGTTTAGATGTTTCATTTATTGCCGGATGTATTCTTAAAATTTCATAACTCTCATTATACAAATTATTTTAAAGATAAGTATTATTTATAATTATGGAGTTACAAATTTTTTGCACGTACCATGACAAAGAGTCAATTACTGAAGGTAAAATTTAGGGAAACTCAGTAATTTCTTTTTTTTTTTATGAGATTCTCTTTTTTTATTTTTTTTAATTTTATTTTTATCAGTTACATTTTATTAACTCTGTATCCCAGCCGTGTTCTGAACCCTCATTCCTTCCCACTCCCTCCCTCCCTCCCTCATCACCACTGTGCCCCTTTCCAAGTCCAGAAGGAGAAAGACAAACATGGTATAGACTCACTTATATAGACCTATAAGATATGATAAACATAATGAAATCTATACACCTAAAAAAGATAATCAAGAGAGCGGACATGGGGTAAGATGATCAATCCTCATTTAGAAAGACAGATGGGATGTGCATTGAACGTATGACAGGAGTCTACTGAGCGCATCTGAAAGATTCTAACTAGCAGTGTTTTCAAAGCAAAGACTCATGACCAAACCTTTGGCAGAGTACAGGGAATCATAAGGAAGAAGGGGAGTTAGTCTGATGGGGAAAGGATAGGAGCTCCACAAGGAGCAAATATATCTGAGCACAGGGTCTTTTCTGAGACTGACATTCAACCAAGGACCATGTATGGATATAACCTAGAACCTCTGCTCAGATGTAGCCTGTGGTAGCTCAGTAACCCATTTTTATTCTAATCTATTACCCTCCCATTTCTACTAGTCTCCTTCTGATTATTATTCAGTCCCTCTTTTACTTTAGAAAACATTATTTATGACTTTAAAATTTTAATTTTGGTGTTTTCATTGTTCAGGTCTTGCTGAATAGACATACTGTTAAGACACCATGGGTGTAGCATTCCTATCATTACTAGGAGATTGCAACTAATGACTGTTGAGAGGGAGAATTAGTTTCTCCAAGGAATTAATCTCTAGTGTGATCATCCAGTAGAAATTGGTAGTCATAAGAATCACAAACATATACACAACACTAAATGGACTCAGCTGTTTGCATGCTTATATTTAGCTATAGATATAGCAACATATGTAGCAATAAAGACAAAAATGAGGCCAACAATTTGAGAGAGGTGGCGTGGAAGAGGCATAAAGGAGGTTGAAGAAGAAGAACAGGAGAACATAGGAGTAGTTGAAGGGAAGAAGGAAGGAGAGTGATGTAATTACATTTTAATTAAAATAAAAAATAATTTTGGTATTTTAAAAATGCTAGTCCAGCTTGCCTATTAAGTCTATTTGCTTAGAACACCTGTTTCTTCTGTTTACTCTGAAGTGATACCTATCCTTGATGTTAAAATATGGTTTTGGGGCTGGAGAGATGGCTCAGAGGTTAAGAGCACTGGCTGCTCTTCCAAAGGTCTTCAGTTCAATTCCCAGCAACCACCAGGTGGCTCATAATCATATATAATGAGATCTGGTGCCCTTTTCTGGCCTACAGTTGTACATGGAGACAGACTACAGTACACATAATAAATAAATAAATAAATCTTTTTAAAAATATGGTTTTGGTTCATGTCAGAGACAGTCCCTGTTCCTATTACAATAGAACCCACTTGGATACTGAACTGCCATGGGCTACTTCTGTGCAGGGGACTTAGGTTATCTCCATGCATGGTCCTTGATTGGAGTATGAGTCTCAGGAAAGACCCCTGTGCTCAGAATTTTTTTGTTCTGTTGCTCTCCTTGTGGAGTTCCTGTCCTCTTCAGATCTTACTGTTTCCCACTTCTTTCATAAGATTCCCTACACTCTGCCCAAAGGTTGCCTATAAGTCTCATGAATTGATTGGCCCGCTCTTTAATTACCGCCCTCTGAGGGGGAAGCAGCATTACCAGGCTACAGAAGAAGACAATGCAGCCACTCCTGATGAGACCTAATTGACTAGGATCAGAGGGAAGGAAAAGAAGACCTCCCCTATCAGTGGACTTGGGGAGGGGCATGCATGCAGAGGGTGGAGGAAGGGAGGGATTGGGACTGGAGGAGGGAGCAAACCACAGGGGGGGATACAAAGTGAATAAAGTGTAATTAATAAAGAATTAAAATTAAAAACATTAAAAAATGTGGTTTGGGGATGCTTCAGAAGATCCGAGGCTATTTACACAGTCTTTCTTTTAGTCTGTGTCATTTTTTTTGCGACTTTGAGACCATTGATGTTGAGAGTTATCAATGAATAGTATTTATTGATTCCTGTTATTTTGTTCTTGCTGTGTTTTCCCCCTCTTTTGATTTACTGGCTGGGGATTATTTATTCCTTGTGTTTTCCTTGATGTTTTGAACCTCTCCAGGCTGAAGTTTTCCTACTAAAACCATTTTATGGCAGGATCTGTAGAGATATTGCTTAAATTTGATTTTAACTTGGAATGACTTTCTTTCCCCATCTATGTTCATTTTTTTATTAATTACACTTTATTCATTTTGTATCCCCCCATAAGCCCCTCCCTCCTCCCCTCCTAATACCACCCTCCCTCCCCTTTCTGCAGGCATGCCTCTCCCAAGTCCACTGATAGGGGAGGTTCTCCTCTCCTTTCTGATCTTAGTCTATCAGTTCTCATCAAAAGTAGCTGCATTGTCCTCTTCTGTGGCCTGGTAAGACTGTTCCCCCCTCAGGGGGAGGTGATCACAGAGATTCTGTCAGAGGCAGTCCCTCTTCCCATTACTAGGTAACCCACTTAGACACTGAACTGCCATGGGCTACATCTGTGCAGGGGTTCTAGGTTATCTCCATGAATAGTCCTTAGTTGGAGTATGAGTCTCTGGGAAGTTCCCTGTGTTCAAATATTCTTGTTCTGTTACTCTCCTTGTGGAGTTCCTGTCCTCTCCAGCTCTTACTAGTTCCCACTTCTTACATAAAATTCCATTCACTCTACCCGACAGTTGGCCATCAGGCTCAGCATCTGCTTTGATAGTCTGCAGGGCAGAGGCTTTCAGAGGCCCTCTGTGGCAGGTTCCGAGGTTGTTTCCTGTTTTCTTCTTCTGGCTTTCAGAGGCCCTCTGTAGTAGGTTCCTAGGTTGTTTCCTGTTTTCTTCTTCTTCTTCTAATGTCCATCCTCTTTGCCTTTCAGGATGAGGATTGAGCATTTTAGTTACGGTCTTCTCTCTTGCTTAGTTTCTTTAGATGCACAGATTTTAGTGGGTTTGTCCTATGTTGTATGTCTATATGAGTGAGTATATACCATGTGTGTCTTTTTGCTTCTGGGACAACTCACTCAGGATAATCCTTGCCAGGTCCCACCATTTACCTGCAAATTTCATGATTTCCTTATTTTCATTGCTGAGTAATACTCCATTGTATAGATGTACCACAATTTCTGCATCCATTCTTCAGTTGAGGGGCATCTGGGTTGTTTCCAGCTTCTGGCTATTACAAATAAAGCTGCTACAAACATAGTTGAGAAAATGTCCTTTTGTGTACTTGAGCCTCTTTGGGATATATGCCTAGGAGTGGTATGGCTGGATCTTGAGGAAACACTATTCCTAGTTGTCTGAGAAAGCGCAGATTGATTTCCAGAGTGGTTGTACAAGTTTACACTCCCACCAGCAGTGGAGAAGGGTTCCCCTTTCTCCACAACCTCTCCAGCATGTGTTGTCACTTGATCTTGGCCATTCTGATGGGTATAAGGTGAAATCTCAGGGTTGTTTTGATTTGCATTTCCCTAATGGCTAATGAGGTTGAGCATTTCTTTAAGTGCTTCTCTGCCATTCGATATTCCTGTATTGAGAATTCTGTTTAGCTCTGTTCCCCATTTTTTAAGTGGATTACTTGGTTTGCTGTTTTTCAGCTTCTTTAGTTCTTTATAAATACTGGATATGAGTCCTCTGTCAGATAAAGGGTTGGTGAAGATTCTTTCCCAATCTGTAGGCAGTTGCTTTGTTTTGATGACGGTGTCCTTTGCTTTACAGAAGCTTTTCAGTGTCATGAGGTCCCATTTATTGATTGTTGCTCTTAGAGCCTGTGCTGTTGGTGTTCTGTTCAGGAAGTTTTCTCCTGTACCAATGAGTTCTAGGGTATTCCCTACTTTTTTTTCTAGCTGATTTAATGTGTCTGGTTTTATGTTGAGGTCTTTGATCCACTTGGACTTCAGTTTTGTGCAGGGTGATAAGTATGCATCTATTTTCATTTTTCTGCATGTAGACATCCAGTTGGACCAGCACCATTTGCTGAAGATGCTATCTTTTTTTTCCATTGTATGGTTTTGGAGTCTTTGTCAAATATCAGGTGTCCATAAGTGTGTGGATTTATTTCTGGGTCCTCTGTTCGGTTCCATTGATCCTTTAAAGTTTTGCTGAATATAGTAGTTTCAGGAGATATTGCTACTCTCTTCGAGTATGTAAACATTTGTTCAGTCCCTCTGGCTTTTAGAGTCTCCATTGAGAACTGAGCTGTTATTCTAATAGGTCTGTTTATATGTTACTTGGTCTTTTTTCTTTGCAACTTTTAACATTGTTTCTCTTTTCTACAGTTTTAGTGTTTTGGTTAGTATATGCTGATGGGAATTTCTCTTCAGATACAACTTACTTGGTGCTCTGTATGATATTTGTACTTTAAAAGATATATCATCTTTTAGTTAGGAATTTTCTTTTTTTCCAAATTTTTATTTTTTATATTAATTACAGTTTATTCACTTTGTATCCCATCTGTAGCCCCCTCCTCATTCCCTCGCAATCCCCACCTACCCATCCTCATCTCTTGTCTGCCCCTCTCTAAGTCCACTGATAGGGGAGGACCTCCTCCCCTTTCATCTGACCCTGGTTTATCAGGTCTGGTCAGGACTGACTGAATTGTCTTCCTCTGTGGCCTAGCAAGGCTGCTCCTCCCTCCAGGGTTGGGGGGAGTTCAAAGAGCCAACCACTGAGTTCATGTCAGAGACAGTCCAGGATTTTTCTTTTACGATTTCAATGAAAACATGTTTTTGTGACTTTAGCTGGAATTCATCTCCATCCTCTATCCCTGCTTGTTGCCATCTCTGGTTCATAGGAGAGTTTGGTGGCTCTGGGTTGCCAGAACAAGAATACTACTGGGATCCTCCTAGGTCTGACCATTGGACTTCTGAGCACAATTATGTTTTTAGGTATTCAGAGATGAACCTAGAATGGGGATCAGTTAAGAAGGGTTGGCAGTAGTGACCTACTGGTCTGATGATTTTAGGAGGGCATTCCACCAGGATCTGATTATTCTCTTGGGAGTAAAAGTAGCAAGTGAGGAGAGGTCCTCATAGGTAGTGTGCTATAGAGAGAAGGGTGGGAATGGGAGTCTGGATTTGAGGAAAAGGAGGGAAAATGAAGAACTGCAGATTAACCTACTTCTCCCCTTGCTCTCTATTGCAGGGAGTTATTAGGCAATGTGTGCTAGTAATGAGAGCTGGGATAGGGTGACGAGTAGGAGAAGGAAGGTTGAGCGAGAAGATCTGTTTGATCCAGTAGAGATGGAAGTCGTGATAAACGCTTTTATTTTGAAATTGCTTTTGTCATATATTTTGTCACAGCAATAGAAAACAAATTCAGAAAATTAATATCAGAAGTGGGGCCAATATTATAATAAACATGAATGTGCATTTCATAGGCATGTATAAGAGATTTGCAGGAGAAATATGAAAGTATTTGAACCTTTGGGATTAAAAAAAAAAAGCTCATTTACTGAAATACTGGGGCTAGCTTATATACCTTCAGGCAGAGTAGAGGGGAGGAAAAAGAACAAGGGAAAATGCATCTAATTTGTGTATGTGGACATGATTCAAGATAGGCAAACATTAATGATACACCAAGTCAAATACCAAAGCACGCCAGAAGAGGCAGGTACTTGCCAAGTCTATCAGATTAGCAGACTACAGCAGATTAGCCAGTCATGTGATTTCTGAGAAGCCAATCTCAAAAAGGATCTCAAAGTCTTCATCTGTAGTTAGTGTATGAGTATTTAGGCATGACTGAGCAGTATATGAAAATACTAGTGACTTCTGCTTCTTCCTCCCAGATGCCTATGGTTTCTGCCTTACAGAATCCTACTCTAAGGACTAAGCTAGTCCTTATAAACATCCAGAGGTTCCAAGTTGCAGTGCAAAAGCCATTAGTTATTGAACCTCCCTTGAGCCCACTGTCATGAGTGTGAGTCTGTGTGTTTGTCTTTTCTTCATTCCCTTACAACCCAGTGAAGACCTAACCACCCGGAGAGTGGCACACTACTGTACCAAAAATGTAAATTTAATAACTTATTGTCTTCTGTTGATTACATGGTGCTTTCTAAATTTTAATTAACTTAAACAAAATCCTCCTTTTCCCTACTGATGCATGGGTCTCTGTTAGGCAATTTTTCATTCTTGTAACAAAACACATCAGAAAAAATAAAATTTGTCTCAAAAATTTATGGGTTTCCATCTCATCTTAATTGTCAATTTTGCTTTGTGGCCAGGAAAAAAAAAAAGGAAGTGAGGTAGGGATTAGAGAGTGACCATGGGTTTTTAATGTCGTGGTCTTCATGACCTAAAAACCTCTTAAAAAGACTCATTGTTTAAAGGTTCCTCCACAACCAACAAGAGCCACCCCGAGGACCAAAGCTTTTACACTTGGGACTTTGGGAACATTCCAGATGCAGATTATGTACCGAGTAAAAGAGAAATTGCCATTTTCCATAACATCTTAAAACCCTTCAACTTTAATTTCACTGAAATATTTACACGTGAGAAAAATAATCGCTGGCTCAGTATTTCTATTAAGCTAATACAAATAAAGTTATTCCATTATGTTAAAACTTTGACGTGAGATGTGGGGCAACTAAAAATGCGGACCTTTCCTCATTAAATAAGAACACACTTCATAGATAAAAATGATGTGTGCAGTGACACCAAATTCCCTTCCTAAAAGACAAAGTCTATTTTTACTCTGTAACTACCAAATTCAGCCACTTGATAAATGAATTTCTTGAATGGCAAAGTCCAGGAAACACACATCTCAAAACATCACTGTTCCGTTTTTGGATTACTTACTTCTAGCTATGTTACCTAATTGGAATAAATTTACAAGTATCAGCACTAAAGAGTAATGATAATGACAAAACAATTGCATCATATCCCTTATCCCATACACTTTATCTTAAAAATACGGTAACGTTTATGAAATAAAATTTGCCTCCTCTATTAGTTTGATTATTTCATTAAAATCATTACGTTTTCTACATTTATTATTTAGTACTGGCTTATTTTATGAGCAAGTATACGGTGCCGAATGTTGCACTGTATCATAAAATTACAGCTGATTTTTCTATCATTATTGATAATATACATTCATACAATTTCTTTTCTATAGAACCTTATGGTCACACTTTATGCTCTGTCTTCCTGTTTCTTTTCTTCCATCTTGAATTATCTTGAAGTCTAATTACAAGATTGTGTGTTGTTCTGTTTAGATTCCTTTGGTAACCTGATTTTGAGATTATTTATTCTTATATATTTGTGTACTACTCAAAAGCTACAAACTGCAAACACACAACATTATTCAAGGGAATTCTAACAATTTTCCCAGCAGATTTGCTGTGATTCCTCTTACATTTTCATGATTTTTAAAAATTATCTTGTATGTATTGCCTAAAAGCATTTTTTATAATGATTCTATACCTGGAATTAATGTGGTTTTAAATAAGAACATTAAGCAAAAACAAATAAGTAAAATAACAATTAAATTTGTTGTAAGTGAATGACATACAATCGGTCCAAAAGAATAAGTAAGTAATAAACAAAAAGTTTTTGCTTGTGGTGATCAAAATAAATACCTTTGTACATGTATACCAAAACATCCATCAGGCTTTGAAGTCAAACTGATTTACTCAGATATGATTTAAATAAAATAGCATGTTCTTTTTAATGTAGAAGAAGTTAACAGATTAAAAAAATGAATACTCTTAATTTCCATTATCATCTTATAGTATTTTTACCACCTTTAAAAATGCGAAATAATTTTTTTATCTTTTTTTAATTTTTCATCGATTACACTTTATTCATTCTGCATCCCCCCATAAGCCCCTCCCTCCTCCCTTCCCGATCCCACCCTCCCTCTCCTTTCTGCATTCATGCCACTCACCAAGTCCACTGATAGGGGAGGTTCTCCTCTTCTTTCTGATCTTAGTCCATCAGTTCACATCAAAAGTGGCTGTATTGTCCTCTACTATGGCCTGGTAGGGCTGCTGCGAAATGATTTTTTATAGCTAATCTCCGTTATCAGCATGAAAACCCTAAGAAGAGGGAACATCAACTGAATACCTATCATCATGTGTGTGAGGCATTTGGTTAATTGCTGACTAATGTTGGAGAGCTGGGTACTTTATAGGTACTAACCTAACCAAACTGGTAGACCTGGGCTGCATGAGAAAGGGAGCAAAATGAACAAGAAGTAAGCCAATAAGCAGTATTCTAATGTGATTTCTGTATGCCTGAAATTCCTCCTTTCCAGTTTTGCCTTGATTTCCCTTGGCAATGGGTTATCACCAATAAGTTATAATAAACCCTTTGCTCTCCCAATTTCTTTTGGCAAGTGTTTCACTATAATACTAAAGGAGTAAGCTAGAACAGGTTGTAAGTTCAGAGGCTAATGCCAAGAATCTTTTGCTAGATTACCTACATAGGTTGCTTATTGTGGCTGGTGCTAGATTAATGAAATCCTTAAATTAAAAAAAAAAAAGCTGATTGTATTTTTTTAGAAAGAGTAGTATTGCTGCAAAAAACCTGTGCAGGATAGATTTCCTTCTCCTTGCTGTTTAAGAAGAATATGGTGAGACTTAGAGCAGCTGTCAAAGAAAGTGCAATGATGAATATCTGAGGAGGAAGCAGCATGGTCTGTGGGTAATCAGAAAGACTGGAGGAGCTCAGCATCTCTGAAAACATTCAGAAACAGTGATCTGTTCTCAGAAAATGTTACAGAAAATGGAAGATGTAGTTCTACAATGTTAGCAATTCTGGAACATTTGTGAAATGGATTTGAAAACTTCTCAGAAATACCTGCTTTGGTCATCACATTGATCTTTACAAATCACCAGTTTCTAGGCTTAGATTTTCCACTAAATCAACTCTATTTAGGTTTCTTAAACACCTCTACCTCCCTTCCAACCCCCTGACCTTAGATAGGCAATTAGTAGGGAAAAGGAATGTAGACTTCTTTTATCTACTTCCTGTAGGTTTAGATTTTTCACCAAACCCTACTTTATTTAGGGTTCTTAAGAATCTTTACCTCCCTTCCAACCCCTGACATCTTTTGATAGATTAGTAGGGAAAGGGGCTGTAGACCTCTTTTATTTACTTCCTGATAATTAGAGTCAATGGGTCTTTAGAGGATTACCAAACTCCATCTTCAGGATACCAGCAGTCCATTCCACGGGCCAACACAAAGCATCAATATGAAGTCAGAGAAAGCTACAAGATTCATTTAGATTGCCTGGAGAAGCTCTCTGGAACACTTCTCTCTCCGAAGTCAAGTGCCAAAGCATGAAGATCCTGGTGGTGATGTCATTCCAGAAAGCAATGTTTCACTTTGTATGGTCCTTTTAATATGTCTTCTCTTCAGAGTCCAGCCACAGATGGATGTTCTCAGCTGGCCAAAGCATGCACTCGCAAAAGATCATGAACCCAGTTTGCAGCAAAACATCACATGACAAAAACTGAGTCTTCAAAGAAACCAGAAACTTCCATGTTACCGGTTTACTTTTCAAAGAAAGAAATCAGAGTTGTGACATACATTTTAGAAAAATTTGTATTTGGGTTGCCTATGCCCTTAGAAAGCTTGATTACATAGGAAAGCATTATATTATTCCCTCCTAACATGGTACTGTGAGGTTATTTTAACTGCTATCGGACTCGGACGGGTCTGATGCTCTTTGGGTGGATGACACCTAAATGAACATCAGTACAAAGTCCCAATTTATTTCTAATATCAGAGATCAGACCTCTACTCTTGCCTGATGCATCTAAAACAAAAAGGGGGAACTGTAGAGAGCTGCGTAATGCCGTGCCTTAAAGATGGAGCTGGTTTCCGCCTTCCACCTTCCCAACGGTGAGTGCTTTCTGTCACAAACAACTCCATATTTGGCTAAGGCTGAGGATCTGGCTTGCTTCTGTGTATGTGGACCTATCTGCATAACCCACGTGGCACGCTGCGGTTGGCTACCCAGAGGCTATTTAAGCTGTGGGCTGGCTTTCCCCAGGGTCAGAAGATTGTTCAAGGTTCCTGAACATACTGCATTGAGAAGAAAAAAAATAAAAAAAATAAAAATAAAAATAAAAAGTCTGTGACCATGAAAAAAAAAAAAAAAAACAGATTTGCATCTTATAGGAATCACCACAAATTATAGTGTACTGTCCTGGCAGTTATTATTATTGTGGTAGAAAAGTTAAAAATGAAATTCAAAGGCTACTATGAAATTAATTTTATTTAAAAATTCTACAACAATATTTTTGTAAATATTTATTTAGTTTTTTTAAGTGTTGATTTGGAGGCATAGATAACTGAAAGTTGTATAAATCGCTAGCAATCTTATTTTTTCTATTTTTGAAGGAATTCTTTCATTTCAGTCTTTATTACATTCACAAAATAAGTTGAAAGTTCTCTTCTTTAATTAATTTATTTATTTTCATAATTACAGTTTATTCACTTAGTATCCCAACTGTAGTCCTCTCCCTCATCTCCTTCCAATTCCTCCCTCCCTCTTCTCCACCCATACCCCTCCTCCAATCCACTGATAGGGGAGGTCCTTTTCCCCTTCCATCTGATTATGGAAAAGATAAATGAATGAAGTTATTTTCAGATTTTATGAGTTACTTAAAATAACAGAAAAGACAAAATTTACTTCTATCTAAAAATGCTCTCTTAACACTTCGCTAACTCATTAATCTGATTAGAAGCTTATATATTTCTGAAAATGTCAGTCCAGAGAAGATTCAATTGATATTCTAGGATATAAAAAAAAATTCAACCACAGAAAGCTCAAATCAGGAGAGATCAATTACAAACTCTTAATGATTTTCAAAAATTGCTGGAAGATATTAATTGGCTACAGCCTACAATTGTATTAATTGCTCAAGAGCTAAGTAATTCATTTCAAACCTTACAAGGTGACAAGTACTTAAATAGTCCAAAAAATATATTTAAAAAATTGTCAGCTGAGAATGATAGAAAAATTGGCTCTAGTAGAAAAGAAATTACAGGATTCGTGTGTAGTTTACTCAGATACTATGTTAGAATGGGTATTTTTAGTACACAAAAAGTGAAACAAAACAAAAAAACATTAGAGAACTATGTAGAAACAGTTTCTGAATTGATTCTGAAAGGAAAAATGAGACTTCATTGATTAGCAGTGGACAGCTTTGGGTTGACTGCTGTGTCTACCTAGCAAGGACTGCCATTATGCTGACAAACGCCACCCAATGGTCAGCTTGAGATTACGAACTGTTTAGGACATTTAAATTGCTGTCAGTACAGGTACAGCCACGGCTACCTTATTTGTGCTGACTCCAAAGAAACAGTGCCAGAAGATCTCACTTCAGTGATACTGATTTTTCAACCCAGCATGACCAGAATTATTTTTGCTATACTGGCATTTAATTCAAAATATAACTCAAATGGCCTTTATAGAGTTGTCTCTTCTCTCTGAAACTTCACAAGCATCCATTATTCTCACTGTCTTCAGCATTCTTGTCTTCCAGGCTCCAACAGAAGAGCCCACTGAGCTCTGAATATTCAATGACGTTTCTAACCCAGAGTCCCAAATGATACAATTCTCCTAAATACTTGGCCAGGCCTGTTACATATAATACTTTATTCATGAGGGAAGTCATGGAAGAAACTCAAGGCAGGAACTGAAGGTAGGAAATAAAGCACAGATCACTCACAAAGAAATGATGCTTACATAAGGCTTGCTTTCTAAGGCTTGGTTGGCCTGTTTTCATACACACTCCATGACTTCCTGCGCAGACCTGTATTCATGGATATCACAAAACCACAAAACAAAAATATCCTTTATTATTTCATCTGCAGGAATACTTTAGCAAACAAAACCATAATAGGAAATAAGAATTAGAATGAGAATTGTCCTGGGCTTGAGCTTAGTGTTGAATAGAGAAAGCTGTAATGTTTGGGATTATGCTAATCAACAATTTCCTGAATTCATTGTTGTTTAACATCTTCACATTGTAGAAAAAGTAGTAGATGATTTAGGCACTTGTATATTGTTCAGATGACAGTACAAAATAGTGTTTTGTTAAAATATAAAAAGACCACAAATTTTAATTGTGGGATTCAGTCAAGAACTATGAACTTTAAACCAAGACTGAGGTGTTAAACTCATGGGCAAAAACTGAAGAGTGGAAAGACTATCTAATGCACAGTTGGAAAATATAAAATGGAAGGATGGAATTCATATGACCAAGTTAACAAGCAGCAAAAAATTAAAAGAAAAGAACACAAGGAAATCAAATAGTGATGGGATTTAAAAAAAAAAAAACTTTAAATAGTGTGAAATGACTGTAAACCAGCAAAGAGATTTGCCAGTAGTTTTATATATGAATGGATGCCCAGCTATTTAACCATTAAATTCTAGTTTCACCTCCACTGTGATCTTTCTCAGAGAATACCCTCCATATGTGTAGAGGTGAATGGCTTGCAGCAACTAAATGAAATAGCAAAAAATGAAAAGACTATGACTAGAGATGCATTATTTACGACATTTGTCCACAAAAGGTAGTGTGCCATCACATACTACTAAGAGGAAATAATCACCAAAACTAAAACAAACAAAAAAAGTTCACTGCATTTCTGACTATATGATACAGAACAAATCACTTAACCCCACATGAAGTATCTTATAATCCAAAAAATGTAAAACCTAAATAAATCTATAGGCTACACAGAAGTGACCTCAAGTTCTCTGAAACATTTTGGATATGGCAAGAAAGTTCTTCAAGAGTAACACAAAAGAGAACATCAAAACGCTCTGCTTTTCATTCTATTTTATTTTTTCACCTGAAACACCTTTGTCAGGATGAAAGTTGAATAGGAAAATAATTAGGCACTTGAACATTGCTATGGAACTATCCCATTCTAAGATCCAGTCTTCAGTGGCTTCTATTCAGTTAGAATTGGGGCTCAAGTTAAGTGATTAAAAATTATGTCAGCAGGAGATTAATGCTAAGTAAAAGGGCTGCCAGTTCAAATTCTATTAAGCAGGCAAGGAAATTAAATGATGAAGCAAAGTATTTTGTAGAGAAAGCTTATAACTATACTTTGTCAGAAGTATAACATTCAAATATGAAAATTAATTTTTTAGTTTATTAATGTTTTATTTAGAAGAATAATTGCATAATAAATGCATATATATAATGATAGCCCAGATATGAAGTTTTGTCAGTCGTATGCTAATTTTTCCTCATAAAATAATAATTACAAATGTTAATATCATTCAATTGACTCCCTTAGTTACATTTTTCTTTCAGTGAAAATGATGGCAATAAGGTTTGTATCAGGGTTTCAGAGATATGGTAGTGTTGATATGGAGTGTTCCAAGAAGCGTGGGAGTCCTTTGACTACAGATTCTGCCTTTTTCTCTTGTTTTATGGTTATGTATAATGTAGATAAATTCATGGTGACTGAAGCAGTTAAGTGTAACTGAATAGCCAATGGTAATAGATCTTATCATATCACTCAGAAAAAAGAAACTTTATGCCAATTTAAATATCAAATTAATTTTTACTGAAAATGTGCATTTTATCTTTGTAATATGTTCTACTGTTCATTTTAAATTTATGAGACTTGAGGAAAATGTTCTTCTTCTCCTTATTAGAAACTTCATGATAAATTGATAAATGTTGACATGATGGCAAAATCAGTATCTTATCTCTCTACAATGATGTCAGGTATGTTAGTTTCAATGATACATTTTGTATCTACTTATTTTAAAGTCTCTTTTCTACTTATTTATAGTGACACAAAATTGTTTCTCAAAGAAAACATCTGATTGTGCAGAACAGGGCCTTTGTAAATTCAAACACCTGTGTCTTGCTCCTGGTGGCTCTTTTTCCATGGTTACTTTGGAAATGCCCTTAGGTACCAGTGAGAACATCACACAGTAGATCTCAGTTCCAATTAGGAAATCTGACATCAGTGGCAGCATCCTGCCAGCTGAATATCAGATAGCATTCTCTGCACAACCAGAAGTCTCTGTGTCAAAAGTATCACAGACTTAGACATAAAACACAAAATAGATGTGAAGTGTCACATGTAGTTTGTAATATTTTATTACGTTAAAGGGCTGGAGTTCACAATATGCTTTCCAATGTTTACAGTGTTAATCACACTAAATAAAAACAGATATATTCATTTGACTGTATCATATAATATTGTGAAAACAACCAATAAATATAATATCATTTTTGCAAGAGATATAATGAGAAAGAAAACATAGATAAAATAAGAATTTAAAACAATCTGTGTGAGATTATTGTGGGAAATTCTGCAAATATGTAACATAAAATATTTTGTTGATGGTTATTGATGTTTCCATATTAATAGCTTTACTGCATGTAACTATTCAAGAACTATTCAAGCCATAACACTGATTAAGCTTTGCTTTATAAAGAACAGTATGATATTCAGTATATTGACCTAAGTAGTACAAACACAGATAGTGAAGAGCTGGACTTTTGTAAAACCATTTAATAGCAATAAAATAGAATATGTTATAGTTTTAATGAACATATTATTTTTTTCTAAAATATTTAAGTTTCAGAATCTGAATGTATTTAGTGGGTAGAATTGTGAAGAAGCAACATCTCTTGGGCTGGGTCCCCAATTTAAGTAATGAGGAAAACATGAGAAAGACATGAGAAGTTACTGATGGCTCAGAGTTTCTCCCACCTTTATGAAATATACAGACAAACCATGAGATAACGAGAAAATCCTTCCTTTCTTCATAAATTTGTGTATTTGGTGAGAGAAACTTGATAGTTATTAGGGGGATATTAAGTTTGAGTAAGGATATCAGTGGACTGTCTATTTGTATTCGTAAAGAAGGAGGACTTCTGCAAAGATGCTGTCAGCAAGCCTGTGAGTGACATGCAGAAAATCCCATATGGTGTTAGGTATGCTGCTACACATTTGAGGACTTTCTGTGTTCAAAAGCTGAGTCTCTTTTTTCTCTTTTTTAAGTACCCCAACCTAAGGAAATTTGTGATAATATCTCTAAGAGATCAAAATCCATGTGTGAGTGGTATTGAAAGATCCTGTTTTGGTCTAATATCCACTTATAAGTGAGTAAATACCATTTGTGTCTTTCTGGGTCTGTGTTACCTCACTTAGGATGATTTTTTTTTCTAGTTCCATCCATTTGCCTGCAAATTTTACAGGATAATCATAGTACAACCCACAGACCCAAAGAAGCTAAGTAACAAAGGAAGGTGCCTGAATGTCGCTTACAAAGGGAAATAGATAGAGGCAGAAGTGGTGGGGACAGGGAACGAGGAAGGAGAGGGAATTCGGAGGAAATCAACAGTGGGGATCAGATGTGGGAAGAAGCGGTAGGAAGTGAGAGGGCTGGAACAAGAAGGGAAACTGGGAAGGGACATCTCTTCGTCAGGCTCGAGGCCTGCTTACAAGGGTAGGCTCCTGACTCTAGCTGAGACTCCCAACACAGGGGAAGGAGAACATAAAGATTGAAGTGACCAGCTCCTAGCCAGGCAGGAAGAGGAAGGAGGAGATCAACAACCACCAACAAAACCATGAACCAAAAATTACCCTACATATAAGAAATGTTGGATAATGAGGGAACAAAGATAGAGGGAAAGTCCAAACAATAATTGGCCCAACTTGAGACCCACCTCAGGATAGAGAGCCAGCCCCTGACGCTAATGATGATACTCTGCTATGATTCCAGACAGGACCTAAACTTAACTGTATTTTGGGAGGCACTAGCCAACAGTACTGATCCAGAGAGATTCTGGGACTTGCAGCCAAGCATAGGGCGGAACTCTGGGAGTTCTGTGGAAATGTTGTGGGAAAGATGATGTGGGAAATGTTGTGACTCATTATTTTGGGGAAGGTTAATAAGGTGAGGGCAATCCCCTTTTCTGCAAGGAAAGGAAGAGGGGAAGAGGAAAGGAGGGAAAGTGGGTGGAATGAGAGCAGGGGAGGGAGGGGACGCCCTCGGGATATAAAGTAAATAAACTAATATAAAATATAAAAGAAGGGAAAAATCCTATTACGAACAATTATTAAAATGGCAATATAATTTTAATTCAAAAACATATCTCACTTATGAATTGAACTGCCTGATTACAGACTATATCAACGAAAACAATAAAAAGTTAGAAAATACAATTTGCATTCAATATGGAAAACTCTCATTAGCCAAACTAGCAATATTAATAACAATCTTTGATAATGATAAAGAGATTTCAATCAATGAGGAAGACCAATAAATTCCACATGTTTGACTAATGAAAATGTATGGATAGATTTCAACTAAAATGAACATACAGGAAAATAAAAACATTAAAATAGAAATGTCACTAGTCTCCATGCAAATATGAGACATAAAGCTGGAGGGGGGTGCAATTTCAATTTTAAAAACAGCCATAAATGAAGTTAAATGTATAGGCTATTAATTAAGTTTATCTTCTCTTAGGGTAAGTGGAATTATGTTTTAGAAATAAAATTTAAGAGTTCCACAGTGTAGGTAGGTCAGTTTCCATGGTCCATAAAAGAGAAATCCCAAGAACTAGATTAATTTCATATGTAACTTTGGATGTTAAAGTTAGAATCACAGAGTATCAGAATGGGCTACTTTTTTTCTCACGACCCGAAGGGCTTTCACAAAGCTTGCTCTGTCCACTCATTTGAAGTATTGATAGCATCCATACATAACGAAATGGAGTATATATCTTCTTCTCTCTTTCTTTTCCTGAAGATCGTTTGCCTCCATTGTGGAAACTGAGGTATTGAAAACCACATGAACATCCCTGTGTGTACAAACATTCCCTTTTACTCACAATAGCCTATTCCTTTGGAAAGAGCTGCTGGTCTGGAAATTTTGTTCTTTAGAGAAGAAACTGTTCACCTACCACTATACCTCAGATAAGCAAGAGAACACCCTTTTGGTAATAAAAGTAACAGAGAGGGGAAAAAAAGCTGACTGAGTGAGAATCTGTTACCTGCAGACATCAATAACTTCATTGTTACCATCTCAAGTGTGAATTCATATTATGGCTTACCAGTCATACATATTTATAAGTAAATGGAATCTAATATAAACATATATCATTCAGAAATTTTCTGCCTTTCTTAAAATTATATGACCTCACCTACTATGATATAGTTTGATACCTGAAATTTATTTTTACTGAATTTTTATATGGGACCACAGTATGATACTTATCTATATGATAGATTGTCACAACTGGTATTGCTTATGTCATGAACAATTTTGGTTCGCTTATATATTTAAGTAAAACAAATATGGTTTGAGTTAACTACATTAAAAACAACTGAAATTTGAAAAATAATAGTACATATGACATTAATAATAATGTAATAATTGCATTATTATTCTTTCATAATATTATTACTATAATTAGTAATAGTAGCTGTGATACACTATTGGGTGAATTTTCTTAGCAATAGTAATAATCATCTATTTATTCCAGAGCTCCAAGAACAGACCAAAGGAAGTATTCCACTAAAGTCCAGCTCAGGAATCAATGAGATTTTTTGGCTTACATATAGGAGCATGGATATGGGATTTCTCACAAGCATCTCAATGACACATAAACGTCTGCATAATCAAAGTCTCTTAACCTCAAGCCACACCAACACTGCATCTTAGTCTGCCCTTAAGCTAATATCTCAATCCTATCGGTTTGTATCACCCTTCAAGATACCATTGCCACTCTAAGACAGGAAGCAGTGTGGAAGATCATTCAGGTGAGGTTACCCTCCTGCCTTGTACTAGGAATTATCTACTGGCATCAGTACACAGCCATTGCCATGCACCCACATTAGTTGGGGTCTATAAACATAACAACTTCATATTAAGACCAGAAATTTATTTTGGAGATGGAAAAAATTCAGAATGACTTCTGCCCTGTTGAAGGTTATTCACTGAATTTGACTAACTTGCCAGCCACAAAGAGAACATTTATATGAGTATTGCATTCACTAATTCAACTAGAACGCTTTTCTAGATATGAGAAAATTTCAAGATGTGATAACTAGAATAAAAGTCTTCATCAAAAAAGTCTCAGCTGCAGTGAGTGTTCAGTTGGACTGTGTAGAATATGAAAGCAATGTGGTTACATCTACCTAGCAAAAATATTAAGATTATTTAATTTACATACTTTTTACAAGTCAGCACTTCCCCTGAAAAGCCCTCTCTAATGAATTATTTATTATCTTTTAAGTTCCTCCCATTTTTTCCCCGTTTCACGGGGAAATATTCTTTTAGCATGCAAATGAAATTAAATCAAAACATAAGATATCTGGAGAAAAAAAAAAAAACAGGGGCTGATTTTGCTTTCTATATATTTGTTTTGCCCACATGAAACATACGTGTGTGTGTGTGTGTGTATGACTATCAATACATATTTATATAATGAATGATATTTCTTAAATAAAAACTCATAAATTATATTGCTAGGCTAAGGAAGATATTGAGAAATTTTAGTTCATATTTTTGTTATGAGGCTGTAACTAAATTACTGAGGAACTTTCATAAGAAACATTTGAAGGTCAGATTGACTTATCTTTGTGATTGAGGGATATTCTGGATATTGAACTAGCCCCAGTGTCCTTTTTTGTTCATAAAAAAAAATCAAATGTCTGGACTCAGTGAGAGTATGTTATTTCTGAAACCTATAGATCTTGTTTACAAAAGCAAAGATCTTTAACTCACAATCTACATAGAGGTCTGTGCTGTATCAGATGGTACTCTGCACTGGTTTCTTAATGTTAGTTTTATCCAAATGCTGTAGTGCGTAAAAGCTTATAAACACCTTTTACTAGTGTTCATAAATGTTTGACATTTTAAAGATATGCTTTGCTTGACTGTAATGACATGTTCTAACCACAGTGAGTTTTTAAAATTTATTTATTTATTATTTATTACAATTCATTCACTTTCTATCCCAGCTGTGCCCCCCTCCCTGGTCTCCTCCCAATCCTTCCCTTTCTCCCTTCCTCTTCTCCTATGCCACTCCCCTGGTCCTTGTTTGGAGTATCCGTCTCAGAAAAGACCCCTGTGCCCAGATATTTTAGTTCTTTTGCTTTCCTTGTGGAGCTCCTGACCTTTCCAGGTTCCACTATCTCCCCCTTCTTTCATAGGATTCCCTGCACTCTGCCCAAAGTTTGGTTAAGAGTCTCAGCATCTGCTTTGATACACTTCTGGGTAGTGTCTTTCAGATGCCCTCTGTGGTAGCAAAAAAATAATACTAATGAGGCATTGTTCTGCCTATTTCTTGGCGTTCTTATCCCTGTTTTCTGTTCATTAAGCATCCCCTTTAATGTACAATTAAATCTTTCTATAACTGCTTGACCTGTTGGACTGTATTGTGTATCTGTAGTATTATTTATGTTATAATAAACAAAAGAAGTTTCATTTTGCTGGAAGCATATGCAGGGTTGTTGGGGTTTAATCTGATGTTTGTATTTTGATAGTAATAACTGGTCCTCAGGATCTGGTTATTGCCTGAGTACATCTGTTCTCGTTGTATAAACCTACCTGATTGGCTAATTAAGGGGACGCTACCTGGGAAGGGCAGAATGGGGTAGGCATGGCTAAGGTTCTTGTGCTTTTGAGAACCGGAGAATCATGGGAAAAAAAACAGGAAGAGAAGAGGAAGGACACCATGATGGGCTGACAAGGAGAAAAATCATTTGGGCCAGGAGGAAGGACTCCAATAACGGCATGAAAAGGCCTGGATGAAAAATACAAGCAAGTATTTATAAGTTTAAGGATGGAAGATTGTCCAGATGAAGATAGTTAAGGAAAATGGCATGGGAGATGGATGGTGAGGTTATTGAGACGTTATAGGTGAAATATCTGCCTAGCCCAAGATAAATAAGGCCAATTATAAAATTTAACAGTTATCTATATCTTATTGTGATAACAGGTTAAATAATACTGTCGTGATAAGCAAATGATAAATAATAAGTAAGAATATTTAGCCCAACATCATTTTTATTTACTATAACATAGGGGCATTATTTATCTTAATTTGTAAAGGTATCTCATGATAGCCACGACTTTTGAGAAGTGTGCAATTACAAAATCAGCCTTTTCGGAACTCAAAACAGAAGCCCATTGAAAGGCTGAATATGTATCAATAGTATGATGTACAAATTTTACTTTCCCAAATTCTGCAAAATGAAACACTTCCATCTGCCAAATATCATTGTAGGGGGGACACTGACTGCTTCTTCTAGCAGGTAATGGAATTAGATTATACAAACAAACAAACAAACAAACAAAAACAAACAAAAAAAAACTAGTAAGATTTTTTTTTTCTTTTTAAAACTTCTTTGGCCCTTTCTAAGCCCACTGATAGGGGGGACCTCCCCCCATTCATCTGATCCTGTTTTATCAGGTATCTTCATTGAGTTCCTGTTAGAAATAGTCCTTGTTCCCCTCACTTTGGGAAACCAATTGGTTACTGAGCTACCACAGGCTACATCTGAGCGGAGGTTCTAGGTTATATCCATACATGGTCCTTGGTTGAATGTCAGTTTCAGAAAAGACCCTGTGCCCAGATATATTTGGTCTTTGTGGAGCTCCTATCCTTTCCCCATCAGACTAACTCCCCTTCTTTCTTATGATTCCCTGTACTCTGCCAAAGGTTTGGTCATGAGTCTTTGCTTTGAAAACACTGCTAGTTAGAGGCTTTCAGATGCGCTCAGTAGACCCCTGTCATGCGTTCAATGCACGTCCCATCTGTCAGTGGACTTAGAAAGGGGCACAGTGGTGATGAGGGAGGGAGGGAGGGAGTGGGAGGGAACGAGGGTTCGGGGCACGGCTGGGATACAGAATTAATAAAATGTAACTGATAAAAATAAAAATAAAAAAAAAATAAAATAAAATAAAAAGAGCATAAAAAAAAAAAAAAACTTCTTTGGCTTGTTCCTAAGGGATGGAAAAAAGTTCTCTTTAATCCTTTGTTGTTAACATGATTTTTTAAAATGATATTATGGGATTCTAGCACATTACATATTAAAAGGTGATCAGTTTCTTCATTTCCTAGTAGCAATAGACAAGGATTGAATATGGGTAAAATGTAATGGATAACTTCTGTTTCATCCAGTCTGCTGCAGTTGTATAAATAATGATGTCAATTCCGAGTTTTCGGGAAAAAAAATTCTACAGTTTCTACGTGTAACGCAATTCTTTCTTTATATTGATAGTCGGTAATTAAACTGATAGGTTCAGAAAATCCAATAAAACAGAAAGAATTGCATATAGCTTTAATTTTTGAACAAGAGCATATTGATTTTGAATTACTTATATTTCCTGATATATAACCTGAAATTTCTGATTTATTTACATCACTATAAAATGTAGAAGTTTCAGAAATTTGTATCTGTTTTGCTATACTGGGGGGGCAGCCAAAATACAATTAGTTCCTTTTTTAATTTTATTTTTTTCACAATTTATTCATTATATATCTCGATTGAAGCCTTCTCTCTCAACTCCCCCAGTTCCATCCTCCCTCACTCTTCCCCTCATCCCTTTCTCCTAGCCCCCTGAAAGGGAGAGTTCTTCACCATTGCCATTTGCCCATAGCTTGTTAAGTCTTATGAGGACTGCCTAGATCTTCTTCCTCCATGGTCTGGCAAGGCCACATCACCAGGGGCAAGTGATCAAAGAGCAGTCAACTGAGTTCATTATAGAGGCAGCCCTTGCTCCCCTCACCTGGAGATCCACATTGAGACTGAGCTGCCAACTGACCACATCTGAGGAGGGGGTCCAGGTACTCTCCATGCATGGTCCTTGGTTGGTGCATTAGTTTCTGCAGGATCCCCTGGACTCAGATCTTTTATCTTTATTGTTTTCCTTGTGGGGTCCGGTCTCCTCCATATCCCTCTATCCCAACCCTTAAGACTCACTGCGCTCTGCCCAAAGTTTGGCTATTAGTCGCAGCATCTGCTTCGATGGATTCTTTCAGAGTACCTTCTGTGGTAGGCTCCCATCCTATTTCCTCTCCTCCATCACTTCTGGTGTCTATCCTGTTTGTCATTCTGAATGAGATTTAAGCATCCTTCCTATGGTTTTCCTTGGTGTTTACCTTCTTTAGGACTGAAAATGGCTCTCCTATAGTATACGACTAATATCTGCTTATAAGCAAGTGTATACCATGCCTGTTTTGTGTTTCTGGGTTACCTCACTCAAGATGATCTTTTCTAGTCCCATTCATTTGCCTGCAAATGTCCTGGTTTCCTTGTTTTTAATAGCTGAGCAGTATTCCATTGTGTAAATGTACCACAATTTCTGTATCCATTCCTTCTTTGAGGGACATCTAAGTTGTTTCCAGATTCTGGCTATTACAAATAAACCTGCTAATAACATAGTTGAGCAAATGTCCTTATTGAATGGTGGGGCATCTTTTAGGGATATGACCAGGAGTGTTATAGCCAGATCTTTAAGTAGTGCTGTTCCAAATTTTCTGAGAAAGTACCAGATTGATTTCCAAAGTGATTGTAAAAGTTTACACTCCCACTAATTATTTCTTTTTATGAACTGGATGCGCTTGCTCTGGGGATATTTTTTGTTTTTAATTTTTTTCCCAAAAGTTGCTACTAGGACTAAGTCAATTTTCATTAATTTCCCATAATGTGTTAATTTTAGTATAAGACACTAGGATTTCTGCTGGGTTTGTTCCTGATAACTGACAAAGTCATATTCTTTCTTTTACAATTAGATCAGAAACTTTTCCTACTTAAGTTTTAAGGTTTTTACTGTGTCTATGTGCTAAGAAGATCCATTTTAAAATATTACCCTCTCTCTGCATAATGAGTACATTAGGAGAATGAATAGAAGGCAGGATAAGTAGAGCATACGGGATCTAGGAGGTTCACATGTGCATCATGACACTTCTGCACTACTTGAGTCACTTGGGATTTTTTTGTTTGTTTGTTTTGTTTTTCTTCAGATGTTTAGAACTGTTTAAATTGAAATCACCTTGTAAAGTTTGAAACAAATTTCTCAACTCTTGAGTAGTTAAACCAATAGTAGATTGTATCCAGTTAGCATCTTCTAATAGTTTTAGAAAGTCATTAGGAGCTTGTTACTGACATTTTATGATCTCTACCTTCTGTGTATGAATCTTTTGTTGACTTAATTTGAATCCAAAAAAAGCTAATAGAATCTCCTGTATTTTTTTCAGAAGTAGTCTTTATCTACTTGCAACAGTAGGTAAAAATCCTTTTTGCTTCATTATCACTCTTCAATGTATTTGCATCAGAACTGGCCAAAAAGCCCTTTGATCCCCTCCTCCTGGGGGTTGCAGCCTTGCCAGGTCACAGAGGAAAGATGATTCAGCCAGCCTTGATGAGACATGGTAAGCTAGTGTCAGACAAAAGGGTAGGAGGACCTCACCTATCAGTGGACTAGGGGAGGACTATATGGGGAGAAGAGTGAAGGGGCTACAGCTGGGATACATTAATAAATTGTAATTAATAATAAATAGATAGACGTTAAAAAAGAGTTGGCCAACAAGGTATTACTCATATAATGGTAAATTATGAATTGAGGAAATTGTTTATAAATTATTTCTAGCAGCTGTTGTATAAAATATTAACAATGCTGGACTAATTAACCTTCCTTGGGAAAGAACTTTTCTTTTTTTTTATTTTTATCAGTTACATTTTATTAATTCTGTATCCCAGCCGTGCCCCGAACCCTCATTCCCTCCCAGTCCCACCCTCCCTCCCTCATCACCACTGTGCCCCTTTCCAAGTCCACTGATAGGGGGGACCCCCCCCCCCATTCATCTGATCCTATTTTATCAGGTATCTTCATTGAGTTCCCATTAGAAATAGTCCTTGTTCCCCTCACTTTGGGAAACCAATTGGTTACTGAGCTACCACAGGCTACATCTGAGCGGAGGTTCTAGGTTATATCCATACATGGTCCTTGGTTGAATGTCAGTTTCAGAAAGAACTTTTCACTGGTATCTTTTCACAGGTTGAACACTGTGATAAGTAGGTACTGTAAGAGCAAATTTTTCTGTATCTTGCTCTTGTAGGTGAATAGTAAAGAAGCAATCTTCTAAGTCAATTATTATTAGAGGACATCATTTTGGTAATAGAGAAAGTAAGGAGATTCCAGTCTGCAATGGACCCATACGTTGAATCAATTTATTTACAGCCCTTAGGTCAGTAAACATTCCCCAATTTCCAGATTTCTTTTTATGACAGACACAGAAGAATTCCGAGGAATTTTAGACTGTTCTAACTCTTGAGCTTCTAGCTGCTCTTGTACCAACTTCTCAAGTGCCTATAATGGTCCTATTCAAGGACCATTGCTCTACCCACATAGGAGTGTCAGTTAACCATTTTAAAGGTAAGGATGTTTCTTTTTGTTTTGTTTTTCCAAATATCTGCAAAACTGATGGGCTCCTTGTGACTACTTCCAGAGCAGTGTTGTCTTCTCTAGTAGGCTTCAGGTCTCCAATACTGAGTTTGGATGAGCTATTTAATTGCTAGCCAGAAATGCCTGACTTCTCTTGTTTGTTGCTGGGGTACCAGCTAACCCCCTTATGGATTTTCCTATCAGTAACAGATTGCATTGCATATCTCTTGCCTATCTGCATCCATTAGTCCAATGTCTACCCCTACTGTTGCTTTTACAAATGGAGGCAGGCCGAGGTCTTCTAGTAAAGACTCTAAGATCAGCTTGTCTACAATTCTTTTCAAATGATCTCGTGTCCTACAGTAAAAAAAAAAAAAAAAAAAAGATGTTTTGATATTTAGGATTATTAGCCATTGCTTGTCCAATTACATGGTCAGTAGGTTCAATATCAGCAATAGTTCTAATCCATTCACCTGTGTGTGCTGATCAAACTCTTTTTTAATTTTTTATTAATTACACTTTATTCATTTTTTATCCCCCCATAAACCCCTCCCTCCTCCCCTTCCAATCCCACCCTCCCTCCCCTTTCTGCATGTATGCCACTCCCCAAGTCCACTGATAGGGGAGGTCTAAGAACAGTTTTACACTCTGCATCTCTATTTCAAAATCTAAAACTTCAATTAGTACCTGGTTTGGATCTAAATATGATAATGTTCTGTTTATAGCAGTCTTTAATCTCTGTACGAAGTCAGGAAAAGTATCTCTGAAGCTTTACATAATCTTTGTGAATGACATAGACATTTTCCTTGTTCCTCCACCTTATCCCAGGCTCTTAAAACTACTAAAGTACATTGTATAATAACAGAGTCATCATTACATCTGTTGTCTTAAATCAGCATATTGACCTTCGCCTAGCAATTTATCTTTCATGATAGAAACAACTTTAGACCTATTATGATTTTCCATAATTGCAGCTTCTTGTCACCATGTCAACCACTGTAACTAAGAAGCAGCTTCCTGTAGAGCTGCTGCTAAGTCTTTCCAGTCTTGGTAGATAATTCTGTTTTGGGTAGCTCAGGTATTTAACATTTGTCTCACATAGGTAGGGAGAGTGCATTCCATAAGTTACTATTAATCTCTAGAAATATTTTAAAACTTCCTCTGTGGCCGGGCAAGTCTGTAACCTCCAGGGGGAGGCTACTAGTTCATGTCAGAGACAGCCCCTATACCACTTGGAACCTACTTGGAAACTGAGTAGCCTATGGGCTTCATCTGAGCAGAGGGATCTAGGTCCTCTCCAAGCATAATCTTTGGTTGGAGTATTGGTCTCTGCTGTCCCCTCTAGACCCAGGTTTTGGTTCTGTTAATCTCCTTGTGGTGCTCCTTTCCCTGCAGGTCTTTCTACCTTCCCCTTCTTCCATAAGATTCCCTACACTCTGCCCAAAGTTTGACTGAATCTCAGCATCTGCTTTGATACCATGCTGAGTAGAGTCTTTCAGAGGCTCCCTGTGGAAGGCTCCTGACCTGTTCCCTGTCTTCTCCTACTTCTCTATCCTGTTAGCTCTTCTGTGTGAGGATGAGAGAAGAGGGAGGAAGCTACAGTCGGATACAAAGCAAATAAATTGTAATAAATATTAAAATAAAGAAACAGATAGATAGGTAGATAGATAGATAGATAGATAGATAGATAGATAGATAGATAGATACATGGATAGATAGATACATAGATAGATACATAGATAGATAAAGGATTCCAGAGTAGTTGATCATTTTGTGAATTTTTACCATTTTCTGACATTGTTCCTTGGTAACTGGAAAAGCTAGAAGGAGTGGCAAGCCTTTCCTTACTTTCATTAAGAAATGTCACTGTAGGTTCAATGGTCAGTCTGTCTTGATCCTTCATCAGGTACCATAGGATCAGAGTTAAGCATTTCCTGTTCTCTTATGTTCTCTGTCTTTTGTCTCTCAAGCCTTTGTACTATCATAGCTATTTTTGTTGTGCAGCTATTTTTTTCAACCTTTTTGAAAGAAAATGTACAAAGATTTTAATTGAAAGTATGGAGGTGTTTACTCCAGTGGTCACAAGTGCAGTAAGTACTTCAATGGCTTTTTCAAATAGTGAGTCTTTCCCCTCAGTCCTTTGCACTTAAGAGACCTTAAATGGAGTTTTCCATTTTTCAATGCAGGAAATATGTCTATATAATTTAAACTGTCTATTGAGCTGGCTCACTGTGGTTCACTGCCTCAGAGGCTCATGCATTGTTCCTTGCTATTGGCTCGAGTCTCCTGTCTCTCTAGGCATCCAGCCAAACCTGAAGAACTGATGCTTCCTCTGGAGGGGATCCCAGGTGAATTTCTCCTCTGCAGCCTTTTGTCAGATGTCCTCAGCTTTCCACAATGTTGATGGGCTTTCTCCTTCTTCAATCATTATGGGTTTCCCTTCCAGCCATGTCAGGCAGGAGATATAAATGTTGTGTTTATTTCCTCAGATGGCGGTGATGAGTGGAGAGCTCTATCTAAGCTTTCTGACTGACTTACTCTGCTTGCAAAATTGCCTCTGAACTCCATGAACTAAAATGCACTGCCTGCATGAACTGGAAGAAACTGAATGGAACTTCACAAACTGCATTCAACGGAACTGTACCAAACTCAACTCCGCTCCAGAACTGCTCTTAAGCAGCCTCTTTTTCCTCTCTGCTTTTTAGTGTTGGTTGTATCCTATCTCTGACTCATTCTGTTAAATCTTTCTCTTATTCATCACTTTGTCTGCTCCATAATTTAGATATCAATATTTGAAATTAAATGTGTGTACTAAGAGTGTATATGTATTCTAGCTAGAGGGATTAAATGTGTGTGTCTGTATTCCAGCCAGAAGGATTAAAGATGTTTTGTGTGTCTATATTTCAATCAGATCACACAGGCCTAGAAGGTCTTTGAATATGTTCCCTTGCCAGAGCAGTCATGTTACTGAATTAAAATATCTCAATACAAATAACAAAGAATGTTGGTAGGAATGTAAATAAAAATGAGCCCCTGTGTATTGTTGACAGTAACAAGATTTATCACAAGTCTGTAACTATATATGCTATCAGTCACATTAGCAACCCCACTACTGGAAGTGTGTCCAAATAAATAAAACTTACATCCAAAAAAGAAAAATGACACATTTACCTGAGTGTTAGTAGTAGTGAGGAATCCATTTAAACAATTGTCATGTCCACTAGCACTAAGGAATGAAGAAAGTATGATGAGTACTCATAGGGAATACAAAAAGGTTTCTCTTCACTGTAAATACATAGATGAATCTGGAATGCAATGTGCTGAATAACAAAAGCCAGAGGAAGAAGAGAACAACTATGAACTCCCGTGTATGTATAATTTAAAAACCCTTCACTAGAAAAAGGACATGATCAGTTTGCAAAATTGGTTTGCAATGGTGACAGAGCAGGAACCAAAAATCTTGTTTGGAAAATATAGAGTTCTGGCCTGGAGAGACGGCTCAGAGGTTCAGAACACTGGCTGCTTTTCCAGATGTCCTGGGTTCAATTCCCAGCAACCACGTTGTGGCTCCTAGCCATTTGTAATGATGCCTGGTTCTCTCTTCTAGTGTGGAGACACACATGCGGGCAGAACACTGTACTTATAATAAATAAAAATAAATCTTAAAAAAAGAGAAAAATATAGAGTTCTGTTATTTGTTGTGAAATATGAGTGGTAGCGAAACCACTGATTAGTTTGACGGTGGCATTGACTGTAAAATGTGTCTGTAAAAAAAAGTCATCATCGTATATTCCTTAAAAACATACTCTATTTTTATGTAAATTGAATATTCTCAAACTTGAAAAAATCAGTAAGGTAGGAGTGAAGTCGAAGAGGCTGCTTCAGAGAGCACCCAGAAAGAAAACCACTCTCTTCTTCAGAGAGCACCCAGAAAGAAAACCACTTTCTTCTTCAGAGAGCACCCAGAAGGAAAACCACTCTACTCTCATGCTTCCATTCTTATATTTTTGGAACACATCAGCCTCTTGACAAAATCCTTGAAATCCTAAGAAAAAAATAAGACGATTTCATGACTGATGGAAATTCTCTTTTTGGGGCCACCAGAAATCCGTGTGGACTACTAGATATTGATTTAACTATAGGAAAATGAGGGATTCGCACTGAGGCCACACATCATCCACCTGCTCAACTCAACATGAGCTGACATCGTACAGTATTATGACTTACCTCATGGTTGATCTTTTAATGCTCAACTGTTTGAATATTTTTGCTCTGTGTTACATACTACAAGATAGACATTGATATTGTAGATAGGTGCCACTATTAGAAAAAACATAAACTATGTGGAGTTGTCTTCGGTAATACATTATAAACAGAAAGTTACAAGCAATCTGGCTGAGGCTCAGTGCAGGTATTTGGCCAGAGGATGATGGGCTTTGATTGAATCCTTATCACTGCAACAAGAGATCAAAACACCAGGGCTATTAGTAGAAATCAATGAAGCGCTAGTAAGGTCTGAACATATTGCAAGAAAATTAATTACTGTAGCAAACAGAAAAATTCTAATCCCCAAAGCAATAGTTGATGCTACAAAAAATAAAGTCTTTGTTGGGTCTGAACATACACTGTTTTGGTACTCATACTGGTGGAATGGGAAGCTCCACATTTCTCCAGAGAAACAGTAAAAGAAAAGCAGAGTCTGTCACCTTCAACTTTTTCAGAATTCTGGAAAGCAGCCATAGCTATGCAGCAAGAGATAGAACACAAAATCAATAATTGAAAAAAAATGAAAATGGCCAGAAGCTTTGCTGATGCTTTAGTGTCTCTTGTCTGACCTGAGTTTCCTTCAGCACATCTATGGTATATGCTGACGTTAGCTAGAATTCTCATAGTAGAACCATTAAGTCTCATTTCAGAGGGAGCAGAATAGGTCTAATTCACATTTATGTCTGTTAATTCAAACCCTTCTGGATATTTATGTCTGATATTTATTACTTGATATCTCTCTATACTTTGTCTTCCTAAAAACTTTCTATTCATAGAAAAACAGAGGTAGGTATTTCCTGAAAATATGGAGGGACCATAAATAATGTCCTGGTGTCAGATTCTTATAAAGATTCGTGTAAAGTATGTCTAAGAATGCAGTTAAAACAAAGCCTCTATATCATCCTTGCTCTCACTAAAGCTTAAGAATCATCACAGAAGAAGGAACAGAAAATTTAAAGACCTAGTAGTAAAGAATTATTGCTGCAAAAGTTTTGGGACATAAAAAGCTAAATACATATATGGATTCATAATAACTGTGTCTTTATGTACAAAACCTTCACACCATCAAGCCAATCAATCCCAGCATGAATGGTGAAGGAATTCGTAAAGACCTACCCCTAGTTTAAGAGCTGTTGGCTGATAGAAAAGGGAGGCAGTTGTTTTCAGGAGTAGTAACCCATACTCCAGGTTGTGACCCTACATCTGTGCACATACTAGCAGCATTAAGGGTACTTGGTTGGTTTTCAAAAGTATAGTTGAGAGGGGAAAATGGTTGAAGATTTGATAAAAACCTTACATGGATGTAGTACCTCCAGTAATAACTATTATCAATGCAGAAATAATATAGACTATATTCACAGCTCAAAAGTATTTGAAAAGCTTTTAAGAGCTGTCACTATCACATCTTCCACATCTTTGCAACCTCCAGTTGGAGAAAACTTATGTTATAACAAACATGAGTGAAAAATGAAGAGAGATTCTGTGGTTACAAGAACTTGCTGTTCTTGCAATACTTCCTTCCCATCATCCGGATGGGGGCTCTCAACAGTCTATAACTCAAGTTCCAGGTGATCCCACATGTACTTTTTGTCCTTAGTGACCATTGGCCATGCACACTATAAACTTACATACACACAATCAAACCAAGCATGCACATAAAAATTATAATAAATTGAGTAAACTTCTATGAGCAACAAAAAATGAACTCTAAAGAAAAAAATAAAATTAGATGAAAGCCATCACCAAAATAATTAATCTTTGAAATGTGGATGAAGTCTTAGGCCAACCTAGAAGAAGTTCAGTATCCTTGATATTTCATAGAAACTGTTGTTAAGGATAAAAATTTACCAGTCCGATATATTGAAAATTGTATCTACTACAGTAGACACTTTCTAAAATATGTATGCATGCACATCTGTAAGTAGTTTGAGTGGAGTTATCCTACAACATGAGGACAATGTCTGTTGCTGACCCAACAGGTTTCCAAATGCATCCCCCATGCCAGGAAAGGATTATCTTTTTTTAAGCTGTTAGTCAGTGGCGTCACATGACCTACCCACCTGGAACATTGTAGAAGATCATTATTCCTGATTACCTTTGAGGCAAGACTCTCTTGCTGAAGATAGCACATAGTGATAAAAAACTAATGGAGAAAACGAGCTAGTACCAATATGGAAGACTCATTTTCTACTGGTAGCTTCCATAGTGCCAGAAGTCCATATGCAAGCTACCAGGGCAGAAAATTATTCAACATTCTTACCTAGCTGTGAGCCCTGTCTGCATTAATGACCACAGGCATGGCAAGATGTATCCATTGGTACACTAGAGTCAAAATATTATTAAATCAAACACCTGCTTTCTTCCTGTGTTTAACCCCTTTGAAGAACTAACTCATTCTTGATATCCTTAACTAGACCCTAAGTAATTATACTTTTACCTGTCCATTAGCAGGTCTCTAAACCATCATCAAAGGTTCTCATTGTTGTAGTATATGCCAGTTACTACAGAGAGCCACAATTGCTCAACTTGCAGAGACTAATAGACCATGGAGGACTCAGGTCTAAAAATACCATATGTGTACAATCTTCCAACCATGGTGCAGAGAGCATTGTGTATGATGAGGAAGATCATTTGTTATATTCAGAAGTAGTGGATGTCTGCTGCTAACTAGTATCTGTCAGACATGAAAGGAATGACACACATGTGACCTCACAGCATCTCTGAGTGGTTACAAGCCCTTCACTAGATAAAGCAGCAAAAATCCCAGTATTAACAGGAGGGGTGGCCACAAGTACCTATAGGTAAGGAGCTATTGAAAATTGTGACTGTTGTGGGATGGAGAGCTGATTTTCTTTCATGTTATATTTTCTGAGAGGCTGGCCATATTCTAGTATATGGTCCTATATTTATTCACATAGCAGAGGCCCACAAGAGGTTTTAAATCTGAGAAAAAAAAGTGGTAGGGGAGAGGTTGGAGAGGAGAGGATGAGATGTGAAATATTTGAAATCACATATACGCAGTGTTGAGGTAGACAAGTGTTGGTTGCTTGACTTCCTAGATCATTGTTATCCTATGGGAAGATTCTCATGTACTCAAAATGCTGTTCTGTAAACCGTGCCTTGCAAATTATCCCTGACTGAATAATAAAAGTTGCTGACAGCCTATAATTGGGCATAGACAGAAGTGGATGGTAAGACTTCCTAGGAGAGAGAAAGGAACTCTGGGAAGAAGGAAAGGAAGGTTTTTTTCTCTAGGAGATAAGAGAAGAGTTTAACATGGCTTGGGTACTGGAAGGCGTAGCTAGCCATGTGGCTGGGTGGGGCTTCATGCTTAGGTTAACTCAGATGAGCTATTTGAGAGTCTGCCCAGCTAAGGCTTTGAAACAGTAAAAGGTCTTGGTGTTTTTATATTTATGGGGGAAAGGCCCCCTGGATCTCACAACAAATTCCCTGTGTCTTAGAACAGTGCATGACTAAAATTCTTAAACAAGAAAAAAATAATACGCCAACATAGAAATAGTTGAGATCTGAAAGTTCATGTGGAAGTAAGAATTTGTTTTTGTTCATTATCCTTTATGAAGGATCTACTATTTTTATTGTTTTAGGCTTTTTTTCCAGGAGCCATAGAAAAGGACATAAATTTTATTTCAAGAAGTATAGAAGATGGAGAAATAGATTGTATATTAATGATACTACTTAAAATTTATGAGGTAAAATATAGTATGGAATTATAACTAGCAGTAAAAATCTTAATTACAAATAAACTAAATGGGGGCCATGGTTAGATGTGCAAAAGGCACAAGAGCTACGTTAATATGTTTTAGTATGGCATTAGTGCAAGAAGAATACTAAAGCATCAGAGGAAAGTATAGAAGACGTAACAGACTTTAGCGTTTTGGTTATAGAGAACACTTCAGAAGAAAGTAGAAAACAGAAGACTGGAATAATATTTTTACAAAATTAAAAATAATAAAACATTTTAACATTATAATATCCCTTTATTCAATTTTATTTTAAATATTCTTGGAATTATAATCATCATTTCCCTCTTCTTTTTTCCTCCTTCTTTCCTCCAGGCATATTATCTCTCTTTTGTTGTCTCTCAAATTTGTGGATACATTTGTAAAACTGTAAGAACAAATCAGAATAATGTAGGCTGTTGATGATTCCAAATGAATATACATCAAGAATGAATGGAATAAATGTGAAAATATCCATTTCAGGAAGAAAGAAGATCAAGGAGGAAAAAAATCACAAGATTTTGCCAAGTGTTAAGAGTCTAAAACAAATTAAAACTTTCTTTGAATAAAATTTAAGTATCATTTTAATTTATTGCACTTTAATTAATGATAAAAATATAATTGTCTTTGATGAAACTAGATATGATGGCATGTTAGAGTTAATCTTATAGGTTTTTTTTATTGGATACACATTACTAAGTATAAAATAAAATAACAGAAATAAGAAGGTATCTTTTGTAAAGAAACATTAATTATTTGTTAATATCAAAAAATGATGTATTTTTATCATATTCATTCCCAAGTGCTCTCTCCCTCAGTCCACTCTCACTTTCCTGCCTTCCCCATCTTCAAGTCTTTTTTCTTAAAATTAACAACCCATCATATCCAGTTAATCCTGTTTACCTCTTTCTGAGTGCAGAGACTCTGGGAAACAGTCACCTAATAGAAGTTATACTCTTACAAAAAAGTGAAGCCATAAACTGTCTATTGCTCTTCAGCTAGATGGTGTTAGGCTAATAAAGAACTTTCCAAATTAGAGTCTTGTGTGGCTTTGATCTGTTCAGGCAACTGCAAATGCTGTATTTATGAACACACTGCCCCTGTGGTCCTGCAATATCCACAAGACAATGCTTTGTTCCAGGCCTCTCTCACCTCTAACTTTAACAAAGCCAGCTTCTCTTGTAGGATACAGTCTGACACAAGGAGAATACGTGACCCATTTATGGCACTCCATAGTCTTCTGTTCTCTTCCCATGGTCCAGTCCTGAGCTACTTTTTAGCTGTCATTCATTTCACAAAGTAACTTCTCTTAGGAACCATGGTAGCTATATTAATATTTGAAGAGAAAAGTAACCATTGAGAGGACGATTTGATAATATGTCCATTTAGCAAAATAGTAGTAGTAGATTTACACCTGGAGCCTATGAGATTTTTTAAATTTAATTTTTATTAATTACAGTTTAATCACTTTGTATCCCAGCTGTAGCCCCTTCCCCCATCTCCTGCAAATCCCACCCTCCATCCCGCTTCTTCTCCTATGCCCCTCCCTCAGTCTAATGAGAGGAGAGGTCCTCCTCCCCTTCCATCTGACAGTAGTCTATTAGGTCTCATCAGGACTGGCTTCATTTTCTTCCTCTGTAGACTGCTAAGGCTGCTCCCCTGTCTGGGGAAGGTGATCAAAGAGCCCTTCCCTGAATTCATGTCAGAGACAGTCTGTGTTCCCATTACTAAGGAACCATCTTGGACACTGAGCTGCCATGGACTACATCTTGGCAGGGGTTCTAGGTTACCTCTACACTGGTCCTTGGTTGGAGTATCACTCTCACAAAAGAAGCCTGTGCCCAGATCTTTTGGTTCTGTTGTTCTCCTTGTGGAGCTCCTGTCCCTTATAATTTTTTTTTCCAGTGAGGAATTTTAATGGTATGCCAAAAATTTTTTTTTCGGTTAGATATTGATGATTTATTAGAAGTCTTTTGTAACCTGATTGGATCAAAACCACAGTAAGAACTCAGGAGCCTCACTGTGACATTTTCAAGGTCTCACAATAACCAAATACAAAAGACATAGCGAGGGCAGTGCAAAGCAATATTACGTTTTTGGCTAACAAGAAAAAGCGTTATCAGCTGACCTTAAGCGGATACTAGACATATAATATAGGACAAACACACTAAAATCTGTACACCTAAGGAAACTAATCAGGAAAGAGGACTCTGGCTAAGATGCTCAATCCCCATTCAGAAAGGCAAAGAGGATGGACATCGGAGGAGGGAGAAAACAGGGAAGAGGACAGGAGCCTACCACAGAGGGCCTCTGAAAGGCTCTATCCTGCAAGGTATCTAGGCAGAATCTGAGACTCATAGTCAAACTTTGGGCAGAGTACAGAGAATCTTATGAAAGAAGGGGGAGATAGTAAGACCCTATAAAATTTTTTAATCATGGGTTCTTGGCCAGATATGCAGAAACATGTCCCTCCCTCCATGCTGCAGAATGGACCTTAAACTCAATCAGATGGCTACATCCAGCATTTTTTTCCACTATTGTTCTCATCTACCACAAAGCTCACTTTCATAGTTCATGAGTGGTAAGTTTAAAAAGTGAGGAAGAGAAACCAATAAAGAATAAAGAAAGAAAAATAAAAAATTGCAAAAAACTGCAGAAGGCAGAAAAACTGTTAAATCTGATCCAGATATATCTTTAATTATGAATTAAGTAAATTCATAATGCCAATCAAAGCAACACACAACAATATTCCATATTGTTCCCAATGGAAATTCTCTCACCATTGAGGATGCCCTTTGAAATTCTCAGTCTGGTAATTGTTTCATAGTTTTATATAGATTTGGGTTCTGCCCCTCTTCCTTTTTTTCTCATCACTTCATGTTATCAGAGGATTTCTGAGACTTTAATCATACTTAGTGTCATCTAGGTGTTTCACTGGACCATCTGAAGTAGGTTGTAAGGTACTAAATGTTTGATTTTGAGACACTTTTCTAAATAAATTACTAATACAACCTAGTAACGTTGAAATCCTGTTTTCTAATAAATGTTACTTTTGTGAATAACTTCAGAAACTTGGATATATATATATTACATTGTATATAGTTTATATAAATAGAAAAATTGTCAAAATATAATACAATACAATACAGTATAGCAAAATATAATGGCTTATAAATCTCTTTCCAAATTCTAACTCATGGCTTATTTTCATCGTATTCTGATTTTTAAGAAACCAAAATTCTGATATGTACTTTAGAATTAGCATGTTTTCTAAGGATACGCCTTTCAGCTAACACAAATGGAAAAAGAGAGAAAAACACACAGTTGAGCCAAGGCACAAATTAATTTGGAAAGTAATCTTTATGGCTCTGTTAACCGCACAAAATGTTCCACGGCCAAATAGCCTATTTCTATCTTTTACCAGAAATATTTTATGTTCTAATAGTATTCAGTTTTTGCATAGCTCTGGAATTGGATGAGTTGCTGTGGCGATAGTTTTTGATACTGAGTTAACCAAAGCTTATGCTTATAGCTTTGTCTGGTTACCTCCTGAAAACATCCACAGTAACTGGAACATGGAATTATTTTATGTATAACAACTGGTGGTCCTTTCCTGAATCTGAATATATCAGACCCTACAACCTCTGTGCATTGCCTTCTAACAACCTGCAGGTGCGTCCCTTCATAGCAAGTGCCTTCTCAGAAGGACACTCACTTTGCACACTGTCTGAAGGTAGCCTGTGGCAAATATTTCATTAGTGTTGTTTTAGGAGGGAAAAGGGGGAGGGGTATCACTTTCGCTGAGGTGTGGACACTAAGGATTGACTATAGTTTTACATTTCCCTTTACAACTACCACAGGTTTCTTTTTTATTTTTTTTTATTTATTTTTAATATTAGTTACAGTTTATTAACTCTGTATCCCAGCTGTGTCCTGCTCCCTCATTCCCTCCCAATCCCACCCTTCCTCTCTCATCTCCTCCCTGCCCCTCTCTAAGTCCACTGATAGGGGAGGAGCTCCTCCCCTTTCATTTGACCCTGGTTTATTAGGTATCTTCAGGACTGGCTGCAAAGTCCTCCTCTGTTGCCTAGCAGGGCTGGTCTCCCTGGGGTGGGGGGTGGGGGGTGGGAAGTGGGGGGGCAGGGAAGAAGTCAAAGAGCCAACCATTGAGATCATGTCAGAATGCCAGTGAGTCAAGGTCTATTTCATTTAAAGATGGCTGTTATTATTGCTAAGTGATCACTGCAGAAAGGAGGCAGTCTGCTGACCTAACTTTGAGCCTCAGGATCTGCTTTCTTCTAAGAGCTCCTTCTCTAAAGGTTCTTTCTCTCTGTGTGTGTCTGTGTGTGTGTGTGTATGTGTGTGACTACATACTGTCCATATGTCCATATTGATTTTTCTCCTCTTCTAGAGCCTCTATATTCCTTCTTAATTATCATTCTCTGCTTGTTTTTTATTGACCTCTTATTGATACTTTAGCTCACTCCAGAATTCTGTCCTGGACCTTATCCTCTGTCCTGGCTTATCTTCTTTACGTTTAGTCTGTATCATATTTTCAAAATTGCTATGCAGGGTGACATCAGAGTACTAGACTCCTTTTTTTTTCAGTAGTTTTTGACAATTCTACTTGAATGCCTAATATAGATCCTAGATGCAGCTTGGTAAAAATATAACAGTCTTTTCTTCTTTATGACATGATTAATAAAGCTGTTTCATTAAGTATATTTTTCATTTCATTAAGTTATTAAGCATCACAGATATTCATCTAATTAACATTTTATTTTTTATTCTTCTTTTATTCTTCAGAGAAAATTTAGTGGGAAAAATGATCACCTTATCTTCACAGTATAATATATCCAACAGTTCCCATGGATGTAGACATGAGGTTATTATGTAATTCAAATGCTGATTTCCGAACCCTCCATATCTGGTTGCAATCCTTTATTCCAATAACCTTCTGTTTCAGTCTTGCAGAAAACACTGATCCCAGTTGTTCACTGATATACCAACAAATCAGCTTACAGCCAATTGCTGAGCAGGGGAGCGAATAGGACTGGACTTCTGCAAGCCAAGGAAGGAGGAGTCAGCAGAGGAAGAAGGGTCTCAACCACGGGCAGATGCCGAGGAGGGACCAGCAGATAAAGGTCAGCAAGGAAAGCTACAAAGTGTAAGTATTCCAAGATGTATGATGGGAGGAAGCCAAATTGGCTTAGAAGGCTAAGAATAGAGTAATAACTGCTCAGGTCTTGTGCTGTGAAGCATGTTATTAAACAAACATGAAAGCGTCTCAATTATCGTGTGCTACCTGGGATAAGAGGGAAACTAAGAGAAAGAAACACAGTTTTGGAAAAATAACTAACACATGGCCACTATTATCATGTTTGCTCTTTAAATCTCATTCAAGATGATTAATATTCTTCAACTGGCATCAACAATTTTTTCCTTACCAAAAATTGTACTTCTTAAGTAATAAAACAACATTATATACACATTGGACAGAACCAGTAACTGATCTAGAATAAAAAAAAAAAGTGATAATACTCAGGCAACAGTAATAGAAACGAGCTTGAGTGATACATTGATAGATTTGCTTGCTATGGAAATCACAGCAAGTCTGTCCAGACATTGCTACTCAGAAGTAGAGCAGTTCCAGAAAGGCCCAAGGAAGCACAAGACAGGAAACAATCATCTATATGATACAACTCAGCTCTATCCTGTGAGTCAGGATATACTGAAGAGCACAGTGACTTGAGTACTTTTTAATTAATTTTTTAATTTTTATATCAATTTCATTTTATTCACTTTCTATCCCAGTTGTAGCCCCCACCCTCATCCCCTCCCAACCTCACCCTCCCTCTCTCATCTCCTCCTATGTCCCTCTCCAAGTGCACGGATAGGGGATGTCCTCCTCCCCCTCCATCTGACCCTATCTTATCAGGTCTCATCAGAACTGGCTGCATTGTCCTCCTCTGTGGCCTGGCAAGGCTACTCCCCCATCAGAGGGAGGTGATCAAAGAGCCAGCCACTGAGTTCATGAAAGAGACAGTCCCTGTTCCCCTTACTAGATTACCCACATGCATACTGAGCTGCCATGGGCTACATCTGAGCAGCGGTTCTAGGTTATCTCCCTTAATGGTCCTTGATTGGAGTATCTGTCTCAGAAAAGACACCTGTGCTCAGATATTTTGGTTCTATTGTTCTCTTTGTAGAGCTCCTGTCCTCTCCAGGTCTTACTATCTCCCCGTTCTTTCCTAAGATTCCCTGTACTCTGCCCGAGTTTTTTATTCTTTTACCTTACACAATTAGGGATAACTAAATGTTTGGGTATTTTTTTTCATGGTTTTGTGCATCAAACAGATAACATAAAGCTAAAATTTTGCTTTGTCAGTTTATTAAAAAAAAAGATGAGAGCCATCAAGATTGGTCAATAGGTTAAAGTGCTTTATTGCAAATTCCAGATTCAGAACTCAAGAGCCCACAAGAAGGGAAGGGAAGAATATCTCTATAACTTCCACTAGTTGTTGTTGGGAAAAGCCATTCTAACTGTGAAATAAACCATTTAATTGGCTGAGATTCTGGACTTAATAAAAAATAGAAAGCAAGCTGAGCTTTAATTTTCATGATCTGCTTCTATTTTCATTTTTAATTGCTTTTCCCCCACACAATATATTTTTATCACTTTTTCCCTATTTCTAACTTTTCCCAGATCCTCTACACTTTTCTACCCACCTAAATTTTTACTAGCATATGCACACTCTCAGAACACAAGCAAAAATTTTTAAAAATGAAAGTCAGTATCAATAAAAATGAATAGCACAAAACCACCAGAAAAAAAATGAAACAAAAAGCTCACTAAAAAACAATAGTAAAATAATTAATCATGATGGTAACAGTGGTAATAATAATAATAATAATAATAATAATAATAATAATAAATTGGAGCCTCTTTTGTATTAGCTAAGTCCTCCTGGGCAAAAAGTATGCCCTTCAATGTGGTTGATATACCCACTGATGCTACATTGGAGAATACTATATTTTCCATTGTCAGATGATATCAAATGCTACTTGCTTCTTGTTAGGGACCCCATGTCCACTCCCTGACTCAGTGCTGTGACCATGTGTGGCTTGAAACCACAAAGACTTGTAGCTGCTGTCACAGTCTCCTTGAATTCATATTATGTATCTGTTCTAAGTTGGCTGCATGAAATATTTTCCTTGGAGGAACCTATCAATTCGGGCTCACACAGATACAGTTAAACAAGGTTCTGTTGTCATGACTTCCCCATTGTAATAAACTGTAGCCTGCAACCGTGAGCTCAAATAAATCCTTTCTTCATTAAGATGATTTTTTTTTTTTGTGGGTTAGGTATTTTGTCACAGTAGCAAGATAAGTAATTCATATTTTTATTAGGAGTTCTTTATCAGGCTGGAGAGATGGCTCAGAGGTTAAGAGCCCTGGGCGCCCTTCCAGACGACCAGGGTTCAATTCCCAGCAACCACATGGCACCTCACAACTCCCTGTAACTCCAGTTCTAGGGAATCTGACACTGATGCATGTTAAATAAAATTATATAAAAAAGCTATTTATCCATATTTGTTATTCTTTGTTTTTTTACTATAGAGTAATTGTGTTTTTGCAAATACTGAAATTTTAGATTTTTTTCCCATAGGCTCCAAAACAACACAATTAATCACATTCTTGCTAGACAACAACATAAATTACCAAAAGGTCATGTGAAAGAGAAATATTTTAAGAAGATCTTGTCCTATGCAGTATCAGGGCTTAGTTTCTATGATTAAATTTCTTTTTAATTTTTATTGTAATTATTATTATCACTATTATTATTATTATTATTATTATTATAATCTTTAAACACCCTCTCTCTTCGCTCTTTTTTCTGTCTGTCTCTCTCTCTCTCTCTGTGTTGTGTGAATTCTAGCAGTCACATGCACATGCCATATTTTGTATGTATAGGTCAATATACAAAATTGAGTATTTAGTTGTCTCCATCCACTGTGGGGCAACCTGAGACTTGTTTGTCAAATACTTCAGTACATAGTAACTTCACTAGCTGAACCATTTTACTAACCCTGATTATTTCTTAGTTAAAAAAACAAAATGCCAAGTCTCTGCATAGTGAAAGTGTATCTGTTTTGATGAATTTCAGCATACACTATAAAAGATCAGACTTTTCCAACTGCTCACAATGACCCTTCTGATAAAGAAGCCTCCAAGCATAAAATATCTAGTGCTTATCCAAGAGCTTTTAGCTTAATAGTCCCAGCAAAAAGGATGGTTATTACACTTTAGCAATACATAAAGATTTCTTTTCATGAGGCCAATATAATTTCAACAACAGTGAAAATAAATTACCAATGTAGAAGCACAACAAATGTCTATAGGTTTTCTTTATTGATGAGGCATAATCTACTTGCACATTTATATTATAGAATATAGGAATGTTTTTATAATTGATATCAATTTTGGTCATGGTTTTGCTTTCAATCTCAGGTCCACTCTACAATAACTAACATAATGCTGTTTGCGGTTATAAAAGTTTATCCGCAATTCCTTTCTATAAAGGGACACAGTATGAACATTTGCTAGATTTATGATGATACACTATATTAGCACTACAATATCACGTGTGATCCAATAGCTGTCATTCACATGGTATACTGGGCAGCTCAGTGTCCAAGTGGGTTCCCTACTAAGGGGTACAGGGGCTGTCTCTGACAAGAACTCAGTGGCTGGCTCTTTGTTCACATGGTATATTGAACCAAGGTCTTTAAATAATAGTTAAGTAATTAACCTGGAGGCTAAATTGTCCGTGAAGAGGACACCTTATTCTGAAGCATTGATGTATTGTTTAACTGATAGACCACTGATGATGTCATACATTCATGATGATGTCATACACTGCAGAAAGAACATGTTTCCTATCACCAGCCTCTGTAGTGGGTTTGTTAGGAGGTTGTTCCCTCTTCTCTAGAACTTAAACACGATTAGAATCAAAGTTCTCAAGTTACCTGTACATATCTTTTAGATCACAACTTGCACTATTCAAGTTATTTGATTAATAATCAAACAAACCAATTTATTTCCAGAATTATGAGAATGCATTACAAATGCTCATACATAATGAGGACAAGCAGGAAAATATCTGAACCCTCAAGAAATTTTAGGACATGTTGGGTATATTCACTTCAGAAATAACCATAAATTTGTTTGGATCTTGAAAAATAAATTAATACAGACTTGATCAAAGTAACTTAGTGCAACTACTTTTGGCATAATTAATAGACAAAAAGATATAAAAATACATATAGAAAAGATATATAAAAGAAACATGATGACAAAATACTTTGCACAGCTTTCCCCCTAGCTTTAATTTTAGAAAGTTTTTGAAGTTTATGACAAGCATCTGTCTAGAAGTTTTATAAAGAATATTCCTGCACAAATACAAGCAGCTCTAGACAAAGGGCTGTAGCTAACTATGAATTTCTTGCTCCATAGGCTTTCAGTCCTTTGTTTCCATCATGATTAGCTTCCTGTATATTAGCTTTTCAAAATCACTTATCCACAGTGAGAAGCACAGGAATACAACTGAGGTCAGGACATGAGTAACTACAAATCCTGTGGAAACTCTCAACTGATGCACAACAAAGTTGGTGATATTTTCATAAACACATATGTATGAAAAATATTTCTTTTATTTTTATTAATTACACTTTACTCACTTTGTATTCCTCCATAAACCCCTCCTTCCTCCCCTCCCGATCCCACCCTCTCACTCCCTTCTTCACGCATGCCCCTCTCCAAGTCCACTGATAGTGGAGGTCCTCCTCTCCTTTCTTCTGATCTTAGTCTAACAGATCTCATCAAGAGTGGATGCATAGTCATCTGTGGTCTGGTAAAGCTGCTCCCCCTTCAGGGAGAGGTGATTAAAGAGCAGGCCAATCAGATTATGTCAGAGGCAGTCCCTCTTCCCATTACTATGTAACCCACTTGGACACTGAACTGCCATGGGCTACATCTGTGCAGGGGATCTAGGTTATCTCCATGCATGGTACTTGGTTGGAGTATGAGTTTCTGGGAAGACCCCTGTGTTCAAATTTTCTGGTTCTGTTGCTCTCCTTGTGGAGTTCCTGTCCTCTCCAGATCTTACTATTTCACACTTCTTACATAAGATTCCATACACATTGCCCAACAGCTGGCCATAAGTCTCAGCATCTGCTTTGATAGTCTGCAAGGCCAAGCCTTTCAGAGGTCCTCCATGTCAGGTTTCTAACTTCTTTCCTGTTTTCTTCTTCTTCTGATGTCCTTCCTCTTTGTCTTTCTGGATGGGAATTGAGCATTTTAGTCATGGTCCTCTCTCTTGATTAGTTTGAAAAATCTTTTTTTAAAGGAACACTCAATAATTGTGCAGCAAGACCTTTATTAGAATAAGTATTGGTAACTCTAAGTAGTAATATGTCAATTAATGTATGTGTAGCTTTTTATTTCCTTTGAAATATAGATTTTGTTAATTTCTAAAATTCTAAATAAATAACTTCACCAAAAGAATTGGTCTCAGATTCTAATAGATTATTGGGTACACACAGACACACACACACACATTTTTATTAGGAATGCAACCATATATATAGCAATGATTAACACAACCACTAATCTTATATTTTTTATTATTTTTTTATTTTTATTTTTTCTTGTCAGTTACATTTTATTAACTCTTTTTCCCAGCTGTGTCCCGCTCCTCATTCCTTCCCAATCCCACCCTCCCTCCCACATCTTCTCCGTGCCCCTTTCCAAGTCCACTGATAGGGGGGGACCTCCTCCCCTTCCATCTGACCCTGTTTTATCAGGTCTCTTCAGGACTGGCTGCGAAGCCCTCCTCTGTGGCCTAACAGGACTGC
>REGO01000602.1:497408-531774 GCA_010120015.1 Rhombomys opimus
CAGTTTGTTTATGTGGTGGATTATATTGATGGATTTCCGTATGTTGAACCACCCTTGCATGCCTGGGATAAAGCCTACTTGGTCATGGTGGATGATATCTTTGATGTGTTCTTGGATTTGGTTTGCAAGTATTTTATTGAGTATTTTTGTGTCAATGTTCATAAGAGAGATAGGTCTGAAGTTTTCTTTTTTTGTTGGGTCTTTGTGTGGTTTAGGTGTCAGGGTGACTGTGGCTTCATAGAATGAGTTTGGTAATGTACCTTCTGTTTCTATTTTGTGGAACAATTTGAGGAGAATTGGTGTTAGCACTTCTTTGAAGGTCTGGTAGAATTCTGTGCTGAAACCATCTGGCCCAGGGCTCTTTTTGAAGGGGAGACTGTGAATGACTGTTTCAATTTCCTTGGGGGATATAGGGCTATTCAGTCTTTCTACCTGATCTTGACTTAATGTTGGAAGGTGGAATCTATCAAGAAAACTGTCCATTTCATTTAGGTTTTCAAATTTTTTGGCATATAGGCTTTTGCAGTATGACCTAATGACTAATCTTATATTTTAAATGTTCTTGTATCTTATTTATATGAAACCCTTTACTATCAATATCATAAAGTATTTTTAATTACTGTTTATTCATTTTGTATCCCTGCTCTAACCCTCTTACTCTTCCCCTCCCAATCTTACCCTCCCTCCCTCATCTTTTCCCATGCCCCTCCCCAAATCCTCTAATTGGGGAGGTCCTCCTCCATTTCCCTTAATCCCTAGCCTATCAGGTCTCATCAGGACTGTCTGCATTGTCCTCATCTGTGGCCTTACAAGGCTGCCTCACCTCAGGGGTAGGTGATCAAAGAGGCAGCCACTGAGTTTATGTCAGAGATATTCCCTGTTCCAATTTCTAGGGAGCCCACTTGGACACTGAATTGCCATGGGCTACATCTATGCAGGGGTTCTAGATAATCTCCATGCATGGTCCTTGGTTGAGTATCAGACTCCGAAAAGACTCCTGTGACCAGATATTTTTGTTTCTGTTGCTCTCCTTGTGGAGCTCCTATCATAAAGTATTTTAAGTTAAAAAAAATACTTTGTAAAAGAAAGAAATATCCCAAATAATCTATCTCAACATTCTATTCTTCTGAGATATTTATGTAATAACATATTTACTGTCATTTGATTTTAAGTTGGAAATACAAGTTATTTCCATGAAAACATCATTCTATTTATTTCTTACAAGAATCTCAACCTTGCCAAATTATTTAAGAAAGAGAAAAATCATTAGACCCAAAATATACATATTAATTTTCATTCTTACCTAATTTAAGATTATGTCTAGATGAATAGTAAGATTAAATCTAGTTATGTATACTTTCAAGCTTCATAAAATGTAAGACTAATACATACTGAAGCCTCCCACCTCATTTGTGTGGATATTTGACTCAACTGTCTCACTAAAGAAGCACTCCTAACTTGACAGTAGCACATCCCATTTCTGCAAGAATACAAACAGCCACTCAAGGCATTACATATTTTATCACGACTTGTAATGTCATCTTAGTCTTAAATTACCATGTAAGCTATTTTAAATTACAATCAATTTAAAATATTTCTGCCTCAGTACATACCTAAGTAAAATCTTAAATAGAATGGAATTAGATCTAGGAAGAAAAAATAGAATAGGTGTGTGTGTTGCTGGGGAGGGCTGTCCCTGAAAACACTACAGCCAGCAGAGTAACTAGGTAAGGCAAGAAGAAACTCTGGCTCAGCATGACTAAGTTAGCTGGGCTGTTTAAAACTCCTAGAATCTGACTCTGGGCTGCTTAATTTTGACATATGTAAACAAAATACTTCTTGAAAAGTATTCTCATGATAATTCTCACAATAGAATCATGGTCTGACTATATCTAAACTCCTTTGAAAAGTATATGTCTTTTGCAAAGTACCTGTGCCCTATTCCATAAGAACTGGTTCTATTGTCTGGGATACAGAGCTTGAGTATAAAGCTAGGGAAGAATGGTCTAGGATAAGCATAGTAGTAAATTCTTTTGCAAAGCAGAGAGACTTCTTTCATAAGAATGGGTTCTAAGGACTGAGAAACAATGCTTAGGCATATGGAAAGGGGGTGAGATTAACATAATAGTCTGGTGGATTTCTAGGTGGCCTGGTCCTACAAGTAGCAAACATCACTGATTATTTCCTACATATAATCCCAGCTTTCCGGGCAGAAGCATGTATAAATTCCTTTCATTGAAAAGTAAGCCTATGTGTATTAACAGTGTGGATTCTACAGTGCTTTTCTGTAAGCATGAGGACCTTCTGTTTTCCACAATTAGGCTTCAATTTTTATTCCTATTTGAGATGTCTAGGTTAAAAATTGTTAGAAAATTACATTTGATTTTAATATTCATTACACACATTAATAAGTATAAATGCAAGTCACTACTTGATTTTATTATTAACCTCTGCAGAAATTTTATCACTTGTCCCTATGTCTTCCCATAGATATAAAATATTTATCATGCTCTATTTGTTCCTCACTTTTATGAACTTCTAAGGATACACTAATTTTACCCTCTCCATATGTTAACACCATATAATTTTTACTGTAAATTCCTTGAAAAAGCAGTTGGACATGAATAAATATACAAATATGTAAATAAATTGAACATAAATAAATGAGTATAAAATTTATTTTAAATCTAAATAATGTTTATATTAAGAAGCAAATAAGGGCAACCTAATAATTTCAAATACACTATCTCACAAGAATGAAATCTTGTAATTGTACTCTCCAGAATATACCTGATTTAATTTTTGTAAAATTAAATGCTGATTACAAATCCTTATTTTCTCCAAAACTGTTCTATTGGAATGTGAAAAATTCATTGGATAAAGAGATACATTCTAGTCCCTTCTCCCTAAATTCAACCTGATCTGGATTCTAAAGAATTGAACAAATGAAAAAAATTAGGTCAGAGCATACCAAAAATAAATGTTGTGACTTAGCTGAAATAAATCACTGATTTCTTTTACAAGTGCTTAAATGTGTAAGGTATTGCGGACTTGCTCTGGATGATAGCAGAATTCTCTGCTTTAGGTGCTGTGCTAGTCACATGGCTGTGGAACAACAGCACCTTTTGGGGCACTCCTTTACTGTTTACTAGGCAAACTCTAAATGTTCTTCTACTGAATGTCCGTGCAGCTTATTAAAAAAATTCTTGTTAAAAAATAATTTGGGAAATTTCAGATTAATTGAAAAGAAGCTGCCCTGAACTCAATGGCTGGCTCTTTGACATCTCCCCAACCCCCCGGAGGGAGGAGCAGTCTTACTAGGCCACAGAGGAGGACATTGCAGCGAGGCTTGAAGATACCTGATAAACCAGGATCAGATGGGAGGGGAGGAAGACCTCCCCTATCAGTGGACTTGGAAAGGGACAGGGAGGAGATGAGAGAGGGAGGGTAGGATTGGGAAGGAATGAGGGAGGGGGCTACAGCTGGGATACAAAGTAAATAAAATGTGATTAATATAAAAATTATTAAAAAAAATAAAGAAAAGAAGCTGTCTATCTTCAAGCAGACCCAAAAGCACACGGTGGCACAGTGACCTGAGTTTGACTACCCTGAGGATTCCACTCGAATTAGGACCACAGAGAGACACACTTGTCAGCAGTCTCTAGGCCTGCACTTGTCCCATAGGGTAATACAGAAAGCACACCAGTATGCAGTGTATTTTCATAAGGACATTTTTCCATCACAATTTCAGAAGTGCTGACCAATTTCTTTTTGCCAAAGTAATGAGACATGGATAGAGAAGTGAGCTATGAAGGAGAGTGTCTAGTTTTCAGACACAATTTGAAAGAAATATGAGTGAAGTATGAAGCATTTGAAAACAAAATTATGTCTTATTCATCATATATTTTTGACAGGAAAAATGCTTTTAAAATGAGAACATGCTTCAGGGTAAAATGATTCTAATTTTAAGGCTCTACAACTTTCTTAAAGTTTGGAACGATTTAACAGCCTATCTCAAAAAGACTAGAATAGAAAAATAGAAAAAAAATGTTTCTAAGAATTTTAAGCATATTGCCCTGTAACCTAATGGTTGTCAGCACAACACAACAAAAGACAACTCATGCTGTAATTTGTAATGATTCTGTTTAACAGACCAAAACCAAGTAAGATACCTACAAACCATACCTCTGTAACATTTGCCCAGAGAGGGCTTAGTGACCAAGGAAAATAGAAAGAGCCTGCATTCTACAAGAAGGGCATAGACAGACAATACTGTACAAACGTAAACATGAATCACTTCTTATGTAAGGTATGGTCAAATGCTGAAGCTGAGACCTCAGTGGGTAGACATAAGAGAGCTGAATTTCCAGCTTAAGATAGCAATTCTGAATCTTAATTAGTGAGTAGAAAACATGCTCCTTAAAAGAATATAGAGCTGTGATTGATGATTATTATTATATTCTTCCAATTCCTTCTATTTTTAAATAGTAATATTTATTGTATTCTTCTTTTCCCAATACTATTCTCTTTTCCCCTGCTCCTCATCTCTAATGTCTTCTCTCCCCTCTTCCCTCTGTTCTTCTCCCCGCCTCCATCTCTCTCCTCAAACCTTTGTTTCTTTTCCTGCTCTCTTCCTTACTTCTCCTGTTCACTGTATTTTCATTTCATGACTTTCTCTACATATATAGAGAGATAATATTAATTTTTGTTCATAGGACATTAAGTTGGGATTGATAAATTATGAGTTATGAGATTCGGTCATAAATGATCATTAATGAGATGATGACGCTTTTGATGAACTCAGAAAAGGATAATAATAATAATAATAATAATAATAATAATAATTTTCATGTGAAAAGTCTGTAATATACATTAAGTTCTGTCCAGTGGGCAGAATAGACAAGGTGGCAAGTTATTAACTACTCCTAGAGTTGAGCTGTAATGTCAAACCTCTATCTAGTCTCCATGCTTAAAACCAATGGCAATTTCCTTATATATGGAATCAGAAAAGAAAATAAGAGACCTGTCTTATTTGTATTGTATTGGGTACATTTTTTATTTTCTTTCTTTTTTATGACATTATATTTGTTATTTTTACATATACTCAGAAATGAAAATTTACCATGGTTTAAGATGCCTAACTAGTATTTTGGGAAAACTATAAATTTTCTTTTAAATAAAAGAACAAGATGTTTTTCAAAACGTATTTTGAACAATGAAAAGACTGTTTCAGGTACAAGTAGTGAAAAAATCTCAATGTTATATTAAAATGAAAATTACAATCTATTATCACAAAATATTGCTTTTGGTACAAAAGTATTTTGACAGTGGACAACTATTAATAAAATATAATACATAAGTATAAAATAAGAATATGCTGAAAATCATATGATAAATTTAATACACAGCTGATAAAAGCACACAATACATTAGAAATAGAAGAATGTATTATTACTATCATATATTAAATCTGTAGCTTATGTAGATGCTAAACAATGAAGTTCTTACATTCTTAAGTTAAATCTTGAATATGGCAGAAAATACTCTATAATTTCAGTATTAAGAAAATAACTGATTTTTATTTAACAAGGTATAACCAAAATGTATAAAATATGCAAATTGATATCAAAATAAAATATATATTTTTCCTTCAAATATGATTGAAATTTTACATAATTTCACAATTAATAGTTAAAAACTCTGCCTGAATATTCAAAATGGAACAAAAATGGTTTTTCTTTTTATTTTTATTTTCCTCTTCTATTTTCTTTCCATCTTTCTTTTTCTCTCTCTTCCTGCTTTAAAAATCAAACAGAGAACACCTAACAAAAACCAGTAAGAGTAAAATATCCAAGTAAAGCAAAATGAAATCAGGGTTCTTTTTTCCCGCAGAGAAATCAACCTAGAAGATGCCCCAGCTAGAAGTTTCACCCTTCCTGACTGACAGTCATTGTGCTGAAATGCACTCCCCATGCTTTCAGAGTACAAAGGTAATCACCAATGTTATCACAGGAGGTATATTCCTGTGACCTACAACAGTGAACTACCTGCAAAATGTTCTGGTATAATAAAGGCATAAATGTTATAGAAGTAAGCAACCACTTTTTGATTGGATTTAAGGTCCTCAGCATGATTTGGAACCAATATCTGAAGCTGCTACAATAACTAAGAAATTTATAATAGAAAGTTCAGGTCCCTAGGATGAAACCTAATACTATTATTCTGCTAAAAGATTAAGTATTAAAATACCTCTTACTGATACATTGCCATCTCCATAGATCAGTGTCTCACTTAGTCCTCACCAGAGATGCTGTTTGTAGTAAATGGGACCTAATGAAGACACACACAGTGGGACAATGTGCAGAGAATAAAAGATGCTAATCTCTTTGGGAACCACATCATGTCTATTTCAGATTCAAACTACAACTGAAACATTGAAAAAAATACTACAGATATAGACAGGTTTAAAATCACACATTGTTTCAAATCGATTGGTCCCAATTAATATATTCTTACTCATAATCCAGTGTACAAAAAACTTAAACCAATTATTAAGCCAAAGAAATGATACTAAATGAATGTGTCACTGCTGTAAATAGTATTGCCTAAAAAACTGAAAATACTATGAAAATAATATGGCAACAAGAAATAAAAGAAATGGAGTGTCAATCAATGAGAGAATTCATCAGGTAAAAGCACCTTGTCAACTACCCAAAATTATTATCCTCGAATTTCCACATTCCTACCCCCAACACACATCATATACATGTACACACACACACAAAAAAAAAAAAACAATACTTTTTTTTTTGCTTGTTTTTAGATATTTTTTTTTAATTTTTATTTTTATCAGTTACATTTTATTAATTCTGTATCCCAGCCGTGCCCCGAACCCTCATGGACTGGGAGGAAAACAATACTTTTTAAGGGATGAAAATTTTTAGAAAAAAAAAACATGTGCATAATGTTTTTTATTTAACTTTGTATTTATTATTTTGTGAATTCATATCATCTACTCCTACTGATCTAATCCTTCTTTTCCAACTAACCCTCTGCCCTTGCAACCTCCTGCCCAAAAGAAGAAAAAAAAAAAAAAGAATTTGTTGTGGAAGCTATTTTTGTCTCAGTGTGTCCCACAGTAAACCCTTTGGCCATACTTCTTTACTTGCAAATGTTCATTGCAATGAGTCTTTGATCTGGTTCAAGGCTTCTGGCTTCTACTACATAATCAATACTGAATCCCTACCAAGATTCCTCTCGCTGTCCTCTTGTTGCCCTGTGTCACGGATATGCTGCAGCTTTGGATTTGGAGGCTCAGCTCTTTCAGACATTTCAGCAGGTTATAAATGGAGTAGAAGGTGCAGTGGGCCTACTCAAAGCCCTGGATCTGGGTCTGAGTGGTAGCTGAGCTGGTCATCCCTCCATCTCTTTTGTGCCTACATTACAATGCAACATCTGTCAAGGGGCAGAGACAGCTCTCCCACTCTCTTACATCAGGGCCAGCAAGGGGTTAGGTGGAGAGAGGGCATCTCTCCCTCGCCATGCCACTGTCCTGCAGACAAGCTGTAGGGCCAGTTACCCCATGTTCATGCTCTTAGGTCCAGCTCACCCACAACAAGGGTCAGATCCATCCTGCAGTCCAGGTTAGGTACAGCATCGACTCTCCCAAGTGCTGCAGCTGGTGAGGGGCAGTCACGGCTCTCCAGATCTCATGACCTTGGGGCCAGCTCTCCCACTGCTAAGGGTGGCAAGAGACAAGGGGGAAGGCATCTCTCTTGCCCATGTCACTACAGGTAGTAGGGCCATCTCCCCTGCCCTGGGCCAGCTCACCCTCATCTCCTGCAATCAGGGACAGTTCTACTATGCTTCCTGGATGAGGTACAGGGTGCTCTTCTTACTAGTAAGTAGTGAGGGGTGGGGCCAGCTCTGCACGGCCCTTAGAAGTCGACATAGCCCAAGGTGACAACCTAGACCAGGCTAAAAATTAATTCTTAAAAATTTACAATAGGAGAATTCTGGGAATATTTAGCCATAGCTCCGATTTCTTATTCTATATTTACCAAACCCTTTATGTAATTCTTTAATTAAAGTGAGTACATACATAGTGATTTTTCATTAGCATAATTTCTCACACAAAATAACTTCCTTTGTCTAAGAAAATATCTGTTTCTCTTACAAATTCAAAGTGACAGTTATATTTATTCAAACTTTTTATTAATAAAAATAGTTTTTAAATATTTTCCTCCTTACTTTAAAGGTGATTTAGGGTAGCTAGTTTATATATCTTCATTGTTACTACAGTAGATGATAGAGTTGATAGTAAAACATTTATCTATTTTAAAAATGTATTTTTAAGGATTTACACAGCACTGTTCTACGTAATTCTGACCCTTCCTTCTTAACATCTTTCCTTCCTCTTCCAAAATTCATGACCTCTTGTTTAGTTATTAACACAAAAATGCATATACATATACAAATATCCTAACGATTTTACTTATCTTTGCTTCTATGTGACTATATCCATGCCAGAACAGGGCACTTTGTATTGGACAGACTGTTTGGGAGCTCTTCTTTGCAGTCAACTCAATCGATGAACAGGCATCGATTTCTTGTAGCTCTTTACCTAGAGGAAGGGCAATAGAGATCATCCCTGTCCTCCTTGGCATGTCTACTGATACTGTCATGGTACTGGTCTTGCTCAGAAAATAATATTATTGAGTTCATAGGTGTATATTTCCTGTTGCATCTAGGGGGACATCGTCTATCAAGATAGATTGGGGGAGGGTTCCAAGATGGCAGCGAACAGAGTATACCGTTTTGGAGAGGCAAAGGACATGAATCTCCGAAACTGGTGAGTGGAGAGACAATTGAAACTAGAATTTGGACTTTTGGGCTTTCTAAAAGAGAGATGACACCACAGAAGCGTGGAGTGCTTGTAGATTTAGATCAGCATGGACTTCTCTGGGAACGAATTGGGGTGCTTCCCTTGTCTGGGCCTCCTGCGCTGGGAAGCCTGCACACAGCACCAGGTAGCTGAGCGCAAAGCTCAGCCTGGGGACTAAGACAGTAGAGACAGTGCTCCAGGCCCCTTAGCGCAGCAGACAGCTGTAACTGCCCGTTGAACAACACCCCTCGGACACAGGTCCAAGGAACCCATACCCCAGCCCCGCCTAGGGCCCTTTTGCTGAGCCCCGGACCCACAGAGCTTCTGGGCCTCAGGTTTGAGAGTTGTTTTTCAGATATATCACTTGGGGTTGGGCATTACATGTCTGCTTATTCTCTGCAATTTTGATAAGTTTTGGTCTCTGTGTATTGTAATTGCCTTTTTGTTGCAGCAATGACACAGTGTTTAAAAGCTTATCGAAGAGTTTACTTTTCTTAGGTTTATAAAGGGGTAAGTGTCCATCATTGTGGGAAGCATGGCAAATGGCAGACATGAAGTCCGCAACAGGAAGCTGAGAGCTCACCTCTTGAACCACAGGCACAAATTAGCAGCAACAACTCAAAACGCCAGAAGTCTTTTACCGTCTCAAAGGGAACCTCCAGTGACGTACTTCCTTCAGCAAGGCTACTCCTCCTAAACCTACAGAAACAGCTCCACCCACCCACCACTAAGTCATAAAATACAGGAGCCTTTAAGAGACATCATTATTCAAACCACCACACTGTATAGCCTCCATCTGTTCCAAAGAAGAAGCATCTGTCATGAGTGATTAAAACTACATTTATCTATGTGTGTAAGGACTTGTGTACAGGAAACAAAAACATTGTTGGTTTAGGTAACTGACAATAGCAGGTTCTCCTCGGTCTATGACCTCTCACATTAAAGGTAGTTGGCTAGGTTTCTAATTGGCTAGGTCCTCTTGAGTGGGCTAAAAGTGCAGTTAAACAGCTGGACTTAAAAGGGCCACTGTATCAGAGTTGCTTATATCTTATCAGGGCAGTCATTATTTTATTTCAAATGCTCTACATGTGAATAGGAATATGGATTTGGTGTCTGGTTTGGCATTGCATAACATTTTAAAATACTATAAGAGCCACTAGTTAGGGAAGAGGATTCTACATAAATTCTGGCTTGATTTATCCAACTCTAGTTTTTGAAATGTCTGTCCTCTTCAGTAACTTCCCATCAAATTCTGCCATGAAACTAAGAACAATAGCAGCATCTTATGTATGTTGATGGTCTCTTGGCCTCCCTGGACAATGAATTTAGTGGACATTTCTCATACATACTATAACAGGTTTTGTTAGATAAACTACATCTGTTGTGGAGAATGATATCAATCCATGTGGTGTTTTAAACTATATATTTATGTATACGCTTACATATATATGTGTATATAAGCATGCAATTTTAGATAAAAAATTTAAATAATTTCCTATATCTTTTTACATCTTCCTAATGTTATTTAGCCTGCTTCCTATATGTGTTTATTGCTCTTCTTAGTCATTTCAGAGTTAACACCACCCCTTCCTCGAGCCTTTTCTCTGTTGCTTCTCAAGTAAGAGCCACCCCCTTCCACCGTTCCATTTTTATGTTTTTAGTGTTTGTATTTATTCTAGGTTATAAGATAACATCTGGGGTTTCAAAGCAAGGAGCCACAAGTTAGAGGCAACTAGTTTTTCTTGATGTTCTGGGTCTAAACTGCAGCACATTGTAAAATACTTTCTAGTTCTGTCCTGTTCACTTGCTGGTCATTTTCATCTTTCTTCACAGGCAGATAGAATTCAGTTGTGTATACGTACCAAACTTTTACTATCTATCAGTTAAAGGGTATTTAGGCTGTTACCATTTCCTAAGGTGGACAGAGTAGTAATGAGCAAGACTGAACAAGAATTCATGGAGTAGGATTTTGAGTCATCTGAGCATATACCAAGTATGGGTATAGCAGAATAATTCTTAAGCACTTAGAGAAATGCAAATTAAAATTACTTTGCAATTTCACCTTGCCCCAGTCAAAATGGCTAAGATAAAGAAAACAACTCATAAAAAAAAATCTGTAAAAAAACTTCTGGAAAATATGGGGAAATAACCCTCATTCATTAGTGCTCATAATGTAAAGCAAGTTAGTCACCCTAAAATCAGCAACGAGAATTCTTAAAAGTCTGTGAATACATCTACCATGTGATCTAGGAGTTTATTTTTTAAGTAGATTTAAAGATTTTTCAGTAATGTAAAATGATATCATTTTATTCTAGTTAAAAATTTTAGATAGAATTAGTTTTCATAAAATATAAAATTAACATAATTAATTTACATGTGTAATATTAAGTTTGTTAATTAGTGACTTTAATTAAATGTGGAAAGATATGCTTTGACTCCCAGTAGAAGGGAGAAAAATGCATCACTGGTTGTAAGATACAGTGGTGGAAAGAGAAAATAGTGAGGGAATTGGTAAAATAAAGTAGCTACTAACATTGAACCAGGAGTTTATGTATAGGAATGTACAGTAAATTTGAAACCATATACCAATATTATCAAAAAGTAAAAGTTCTATTCAATCAATGCACTTGTCATGCAAAAGTAATGAGACATGATTCTGGTATGTTATGATGGTTAGCTGCTACATTTTTTTGTTGCTTTAGTTAACATAATTTACACTATAATCTCTTAAATTGTAATAATTACTGACAATAATATTCATTTATGACTGTTCAATTCCTTTAAGATCTATTAGATAAATACTAAAATTGTTTGTTCATTATATAGATTGAATCGTAATCATTTCATTTATTTTTGTTTGGAAAAGTTTGGACTGCTTGTAGCGGTTCTAGCCATATAATCTGTCTTTAGGTTCATCAAAGTGCTCCATAATCTATTCATTTCACTGGTCAATATTTGTCAAAACTCCAAGGTTCAGCAATGAACATACTAGTTATCACAAATGTATCCATAGAGCAGTATATTTGTTAGTTACATGTTATTTGTAAGAATGGACAGGACACTGTAAATGCTATTTTTCCTACAAAGGACAAGTGCAGTTACTTGGGTTTGGTACTATTTCCTTTAATATCCTATTCTATAAAGTGGTGATAATGGTAATGGCTCCCTGGGGTGCTCTTAGAGTTTAGACTTACTGCAAAATTCTCAAATTCAATGTGTTATCTTGGAGCAGTGAGTTATTACTATCATATATTTGAAAAAACTCAAATCAGTTTTAAAGGAAAAATACCACAAATCTGACTCATTTAATAGAAGAAACATTAAACACAGAATTCTATTCATTCATGGAAATAGGATAAAGGAATTTCACTATTTATTGAAATTTATTTTAAATTTTTAAAAGACACAGAAATATTATTTTGTTCTTCTGAGAAACAGGGACAGTTAGAACAACATCAGTTTACCCAGAATTTGTTAAAATATCTGAAAAATCCTAATTGCATCCATAGACTCAGAAATAAGTATAGAAATTTTGAGTTTATTCACAGAAACTATACCTAGCCATAATAGACTGAATTATATTTCATGTTATCACTCATGATCAAATTAAATTTTTTAAATTTAAATTTTAATGTATTCATTTTACATCGCTGTTATAGCCCTCTCTTCACTCTCCTCCCTTTGCAACTCTCCCTCTCTTTCCCCCTATCTTTCTTCTCCTACTCCTCAGAGAAGGGGAGCCCCCCCCCCGCCCAATCCACCCACACCAGCATATCAAGTCGCATCAGGACTGAGAACATTTTCTTCCCATGTGGCTTAGTAAGGCAGAACCACCAAGGGAAAGTGATTGAAAAGCAGGCAGTGAAGTCCATATAAGAGTCAACCCCCATTCTTCTTACTAGGGAAACCTTATGAGGACTGAGCTGTCCATAGGCTAAATCTGTGTAAGGGGCCTAGGTCCTGGTCATGCATGGTCCTTGGTTGGTGCTTCAATCCAACTCATCCTGTCTCATTCCCCCATCCCCTTTGTCTTTCCCTACACCACTCCTCCACTCCACGGCCCTGGTTTCTTGACTTTGTTGCTTTTCTTGTGGCGCTTCTGCTCCTTCCCTACAAGGTGGGCAGGAACAAAAAATAAAGCAGAGATTGAAGGAATATCCAACCAATGACTGGCCCAATGATTCACCTCATGGGAGACTGCCAACCCCATACTCTGCCATGCTTGCAAAAGGGAGCCAAAAAAAGCATAGCTTCCCTGTGCGTGGCTCTATCCAGCACCTGAGGGAAACAGATACAGAGAATTGCAACCAAAGACTGGGGGAAGCGCAGGGAGTCTTGTGGAAGAGTGGAGGGAAGGATAGAAGGACTAAATTGACTTTTATAATTATATGAAAATGAATCAAACTGGAAAGTGACATATAATATGAGCCCTGGCTGTGTAGATAATTGTCTTCCTTTCTCATTGCTATGATAAAAACAAATGAAAGTAAAACAAAAGTGAAGACGGTCTTATTTTGGATTTTACTTGGAGAGATCATAGTTCATCATTGCGGGATAGCTATAGTAGGAAGAGAAATGCAGATAGGACAGTGTGAAGTGGATGGTAACACTGAACTAATGCTCAGTAAACAGAGTTCAATCTGGAAGGAGAGACTTGGAACCCACAAATCTCCTGGTCCCAATAATCTGCTTCCTCTAACCTTGTCTCCTGTCTTAAAATTTCATAACTTCCCACACTGACACCACCCACTGAAGACCATATATTCAAATACACGAGGCTGTAGTAGGCATTTTACATCCAAACCATAATATTGTGTACTTGTCCTTTAGATTGATGGCTCTCTCATAGGGGAAGATGTGTTCAGTGTAGCTTCAAAGGTTCTCCTATATACATTATTTTTCTTTTTTGGAAGTCACTTTTTTATTAATTACAATTTATTCACTTTGTATCCCAGCTGTAGCCCCTTCCTTGGCCCCTCCCAACCCCACCTTCCCTCCCGCTCCTACTCCTTTGCTCCTCCCCCAGTCCACCCATAGGAGCGGCTCTCATAATTTTAAAGTACCTCTACTCTTCAGAAGCCCAGAGTCTAAAGACTTATGCACTACTCATGCCAATCTCTTAACTCTGGCTCTTGTCTAAAATATCAAGTCACTCTGCTCAAAACTAAAGCACACAGTAAGCATTCCTATTCCCAAATTGAGGAAGGAGAGCATAGCAAGGAAAGATTGAAGCAAAGCAATCATAAAAGAGAGTAGAAAACCTCACACTTCTGCATACAGCATCTGGAGCTCTTGGTGGCTTTGTCTGTTTTACAGTGTGCGTGGAGAGCCTGAGCCTTGTGCTCCTACCACATGCAGCTTACATGTGGTTTCTCTTGGGGTTACTATAGTCAGTACCTGTGTTTTCCTTGGCAGATACTTTATATTCCTGATATCTCCAACATCCACATCAATTTAGGTTTCACTTCAGAGACAAAACCAAAACAGAATTTCATAAAGAGAGTATAACCCTGAAACACACTGTGTTGCTTTGATGGCTTTTTTATCTTGAAAGAGGCAAATATGTCTCAGTTCTTCTTGGTGCCTGGAAAGCAAGCACTTCTTGGATGATGATGACGATGATGATATTGTTGTTGTTGATGATAATGCAACAATGTTATAATGCCAGCTTGAGCTGTAGCTTTACATTCTTAGAGAATTGTTGTGATACCTTACAAATACTTGTGCAGCTGAAAGAGGCAAATATCGCCCTATGTAGTCCTATAAAAGCATGTGTACTGGGGTACATAGATACATTTTCTGTGATACACAAAACTGAGGTTTATATGATGTCTACATCCCAAAGCTTGGAACCTATACTATGTCATCTACATGATCACAAGTTTGAAGACATTACTATGCTGTACCTTCTTTTTGTCTAAATAAGCAGTATATGAACTAAAGATTTATATAGAAAAGAAAAAGGATCAGTGAAATAATAACCGGAAATGGGAATACGCAGCACAAACTAAGGGTCAGAGAAGTCTGTTGCAGCAATAAAAATTCTATATTTACCTTAAGACCTTCCAAAACACACACACACACACACACACACACACACACACACAAACCCTAATAAGATGATCTGATTTCAAAACTATAAAATCCACTTAAAATTGATCACACAGAATCGTAATATTATGATTTAAGACATCATTTTATAGCAAATGAGTACAGAATAATACAAATTAAATAAACATGTACAAATACCGAAATTAACAACTTGTCAAAGATGTCCTAATTCATCTTGTTACATAAGCCTTGATTTCTGGAGAGTATATTCATACCATCTGGCTTTTTCTTGCAACTAATAGCACTTATTTTATTCTATGGTCTCTGAAAAAAAATGCTAAATACTAGATTTACAAGCATAATAATACTTGAGATAATTATCATTGGATTGAAGATTGAATTTCCTTTGAGACCTCAGGGGATCTTAATTCTCTGCATCTAGGGAGAAGTTATAATGCTATTTTAAGGCTTTGAACTTTGTAAAATTGAGGCAACTAAATAATTTCAAGTCAAATTAATGCAAATACCAATCAAAAACCCTGTATCCACTAATTGTGAAAGACAAAGCATGCTAGATAGATTAGACACCAAGGCCAGGTGCACCAATTGATAGTGCCAGTTTCCTTCAGGATTTAAGAAACCCGCAATGGGCCGTAAGCTAATCAAAAAACTGAGGTGTATTGCTTTGGACTTTATTTAATTTAGGATTAGAGATATGTGTCTTTTGACACTCCAGTTTTATAGAAAATGGTTTTGAGTTTCATTTTCTTTGATCTTTGGATTTTAATTTTCAAAAAGATCTGCTGTTACAGCATGTTGTCCTTAGTAAATTTTAATGAGAGATATTCCTATTTGAATCAGGTTTACTACAAAGTCACTGCATGCTATTGGGAAAGTGCCTATATTGATTTTTATCTCAAAGTTACATTGTTAGTTTAGTTTTACAGGAAAAAACAAACAAACTTCCATTTCTTTGCATAACAACTTGAAGATTTGCTTCTGGAGTAGAAATCTGGAAAAGTGATTGTTTCTACCACATGAAGCTGCCCAACAGTAGGAAAAGGTGGCAGCAGAGTCTTATCATTGTCTACTAGAACAGAGACTAGCCCTGGTGGACTTGCTTTCATTCATTTATATGATATTTTAATCATTATTTTTGTACTCAGGCCTCATGACGGCTATAGGCAGATATCGGCAAGGGCATGTGTCAATATGATGATGTCTAATCTCAAAGCTGGTACTTTTCCATTTAATAATTATATAAAAAGTTGACTGCATATCAAGTATTCTTTTATTTTGCAGTTGATCTCTGATTTTTCATTTTGTTTTTAAATTTTTATTTATTTATTACAATTTATTCATTTTGTATCCCAGCTGCATCTCCCTCCCTCATCTCCTTGAAGTCCTACCCTCCCTTTCTCTTGTCCCCTTATGCCCTCCCCTAGTCCACTGATAGGCGAGATCCTCCTACCCTACTATCTGACCCAGGTCTATCAGGTTTCATCAGGACTGGCTGCATCATCTTCTTCTGTGGCCTGGCAAGACTGCACCCTCCCCTCCTCCCCCGTCCCAGGAGAAGGTGATCAAAGAACCAGCAAAGGAGTTCATGTCAGAGACAGGCCCTGCTTCCTTACTAGGGAACCCCCATGGAGACTGAGATATCCATGGGCTAATTCTGAGCAGGGCTTCCTGGTCATCTTCATGCATGGTCTTGGTTGCAGCCTCTGTCTCAGTAGGCCCCACTTGGCCCAGATATTTTGGCTCTGTTTCTCTCCTTGTGGAGCTCTTGTGCCCTCCATGTCTTTCATCTCCCCCTTCTTCCATAAGATTCCTGACACTCTGCCCAAAGTTTGGCTAAAAGAATCAGTATCTGTTTCAATTCTTCCCAGAATCTCTAGGCATATTTTAAAGAGACAATATTGAAGCAGTGACCTCACAAATGGCAGCAGAAACCTGGTGATTCATTATGTTGAAATGTCAACAATATAATTAGATATGCTAAGCCTAATTATGATTTCTTTTCATTTGAGATTGTTTCTGCTTAGTGTTTACTTCTTGATTTTTTTTTTTCATGGGCTGATTCTCAGCTGGACAATGTTCTATTAAGAATTTCTACCTAGGAGTGTTGAAATACACTTCAAATTTCACAAAGCGTTTCTTATATTTAAACAGTATCTTTAAATCTGTGTCGATTTGTGGTAAAGTTGATATATCTGCCTTCCTGGTTACATTATTCTGGTTCTTAGCTTATTGAAAGCTAGAAAGGGAAATACAACACAGCAAGAGTGCTTCAGAAATGATATCATATTTTTATATTAAAGGCTATCATCTAAAATAATCATAATGTAAAGATTTTTAAAGTTGCTATGATTGACAGGGAAAGACATACATGTGTTTAAACCAGCATACAAATATTTATGCTGGTTGTCTCTGTGTAATGTGATGCTCACATCATTAAGTCTGTATGATACTGTATTATTTATCTTTCTGTTGTTTAGATTAAACAGGATGACTAAGCCAACTTAAACAAGAAAATGCTTATTTAGTTTTAAACTTCCAGAGAAATAAGAATCCTTCTTGGCAGCAAGTGGTAGGCATAACAGCAGGAACAGAAGCTAAGAATGCTTATCTTCAAATGCAGGCATGAAATAAAAGAGTGCAATAGAAATGATGCCAGGGCTTTTAATTAAAAGTTCCCACAAGTAATACATTGTATCAAGGTTATATCTTGTATATTTCTCCAGCCAGTGCCACCAACAGAGTACTGAGTGTTCAAATATGGAAGCATACATATATATGCTTCCATATTTTTGCCTATTATTTTCCATATATTTGCCTATTATCATGACAGTGGAGAATGCACACAGTGATGTTTATATTATACTAAGTATTTTGAAGAGGGGAAATAGGTCTATATATGCATACATATACACACACACAGGATTGTAAATGTTTTTATTCCCTCAGATGAAGGGATGAATGAGAGCAGTACTCAGGCTTTATTAATACATGGCTTGGGCTAAGCCAAGAGCATTTCTATCTAAATATTTCTTGGCCTAGGCTTGGAAGCTTCAGTCCTTCATACAGTGTAATCTTCTGTAAGCCCAGACCTTGAAGGCTTCAAGTTCCAGCGTCCATCTGCTAACCTAGGCTTAGAAAGTTTTCAGCCTTTGAGACTTACTACTGAATACGCTCACCCTTACCTGTTCTTTATGAACTCTGGCTGGCTGGTTCAACTTAGCTTTTCTGACTCAAACTCCTTTCTAAGATGACTGATTAAAGTAGTTTTTCTTGGCCTTGACTGAATAGCTCTGCTTAGGAAAACTGCCTCTGAACTGCAGAAACTGCACTGCACTGACTGCAGTGACTGCATGAAATGAACAAAACTGAAAGAAACTGCACAAACTCAACTGAACTCCACTGCACTAAAATTAACTGCACTTATAAGTGACTATGTACCGTGTGTGTCTTTCTGCTTCTGGGATACCTCAATAAGGATGTTCTTTTCTAGATCCTACCATTTGCCTGCAAATATCATGATTTCCTTGTTTTTCATTGCTGAGTAGTATTCCACTATGTAAGTGTTCCACAATTCCTGTTTCCATCTGGGTTGTTTCTAGCTTCTGGCAATTATGAATAAAGCTGCTATGAACATGGTTGAACAAATGTTCTTGTTGTCTACTTGAGCATATTTTGGATTTATGCCCAGAAGTGGTATAGCGGGATCTTGAGGAAGTATTATTCCTCCTTGTTTAAGAGCATGCCAGATTGATTTCCAAAGTGGTTGTGCAAGTTTACATTCCTACCAGCAGGGAGGTCCCTGGGTAAGGTGATCAATCCTCACTGAGAAAGACAAACAGGATGGACACGGGAAGAAGGAGAAAACAGGAAACAGGACAGGAACCTACCATAGAGGGCCTATGAAAGACTCTACCCAGCAGTGTATCAAAATAGATGCTGAGACTCTTTATCAAACTTTGGGCAGAGTGCAGAGACTCTAATGAAAGAAGGGGGGTGGGGAGAGGATAATGGGACCTGGAGAAGATAGGAGCTCCACAAGGAGAACAACAAAACCAAAATATCTGGGCACAGGGTTCTACTCTGAGACTGCTACTCCAAACAAGGACCATTCATAGATATAATCTAGAACCCCTGCACAGATGTTGTCCATGGTAGCTCAGTATCCAAATGGGTACCCTAGTAAGGGGAACAGGGACTGTCTCTGACATGAATTTAATGGCTGGCTCTTTGACCACCTCCTCCTGAGGTGAGAGAAGCTTTGTCGGGCCACAGAGGAGGACAATGCAGCCAGTCCTGATGAGACCTGATCAGCTAGGGTCAGATGGAAAGGAAGAGGACTTCCCCTATCAATGAACTTGTAGAGGTGAATGAGAGGAGATGAGGGAGGGATGGTGGGATTAGGAGGGAATGAGAGAGGGAGCTACAGCTGGGATACGAAATGAATAAACAGTAATTAATATAAAAAATAAAAAAAATTTAAATAATTAAAATTATCAGGGAAAAAATATTAAATTAAAAAAAAATGAACTGCACCGAACTCAACTCCACCCTCTCTGTCTTCCCTGCTCTTAATTAATTTCTCTGTCCTGTCTGTTCTACTGAGAGTTGGGGGAATCCTATCTCTGATTTATTCTGTCAAACCATTCTCTGACTAGTCACTCTGTCTGACCCTCAGTTAGACATCACCTTCAAACATGCCTGCTACTTTCTATAAATTAACCTTACTTTCATTGTTTGGGAATAAATGTACAGAAAAGGCATGCTATATTCCATCCAGATCACAGACTTAGAAGGTCTTTAGTTGTGATCCCTTGCTGAAACAGGCATGTGGCTAGATTAAAAGTCCTCTACACACACACACACACACACACACACACACACACACACACACACTTAAAATTGTGAAAATGTTAAAATTAAAACTGGCCTAACATAGTCGACAAGTCATCAGGAGGAACTCATTGGAAGACCAGGAAGTAAATAAACTTGCTGGTAAGATACAACAAGGCAATAATGGAAAGAAACAAATGCTGGAGTTAAGTTACAGGAAAATAAGATTATATTTTGAATGAGTGCATTCTCTAGAAATCTCATTCTTGCATGTTTTAACACCAGGACCATAAGGTTCAGTGATAAATATTTAACAATACAACAGATTTTCTTAGATAGCTTTCTTGATCCCTGTGTCATACATTTACCATAGTCTCATGTCAGTGTAGAGTGAAGACAGTGGTGTTTACGTTAAATATTTTGAAGAAACAAGTTCACATATTATTACAAAACAGTTTGTGAATATTCAGAGCATGTTAGAAGTAGACACCTGAAGAAAATACTGCAGGAAGTAAAGACAGTCAAAAGTCATGATTCTGTTTTTGTGTATCTTTTTAGAACCTTTCTAGGAGCAGTCAGGTGTCTGTAATGATTTAACATTGGAGCAACATCACATTTGCACAAAAATAGCTATGAGGACATCTCTATATACTGTCTAGATGTTTTAAATAGCTAGAAAAATAGAGTGCCTGAAATATAAAATGTGAAAATTCAGATAAAAATAATTGCACCTAGAACATCTTGCTCTTCCCATATGTTTTGTGATCTGTATATTTCCCATGTCTCAACTAAATGCAGTCTAATGTTCTATTACCCAATTAATTTAGCACTAAACTAAAACACTTGTTTTTAGAAAATTATATTAATATAAATATTGAATCTCCTTAGCAGGCTTTTATTCCTTGCATAATATAAGAACAGTTGAAAACAGAATCTGTAATATAATGGTAGCAGAAAAAGACACTGGAGCTACACTGCCTGAGATTTATGCTGTCACTTAAATGCCCCAGCAACCATCCAACAGCCACATTCTGTGCCTTATTTACTCCAGAGCTAAAATTAAAATAAAATGATTTTCACATTCCATTGGCTAGTTACGAGTTTATTGGTTTATAATGGCAAATGCGTTTTGTGTTTGTAAGCAATATATGAACGCCATATTTTTAAAATTAGTATAGAAAATGTCTTATCTTATGTTAAAAGACTCACTGAGATCTACACACCGAATTTATTATGCTCATTACATATAAACTCAGTGTACACTTTTACTCCCATAATGTTATTCTATTCCTTGTTCTTTCATTAATTACTCCACAAATACTCCAAGATCTTTGGCGTGTTATTTTCTTATCTATTTTTTTTTCACTTGAAAAAAAAAAAAGAGAGATCCTGGAACATGTTAAGTGATTATTCAGTTAAAAATAGTCTGTATTTGATTTGATTTGGGTAAAAACTTCATTGCTGAATAGTATTTAATATGGATGAAACAATGTCTTTTCAGTCTATTATTCCTAGATTTTAGAAAAATAACATATAATATGGAACAATTTAATATTTGATCAATTATAATTAATTGTCTTAAATGACAACCAATTATTTTCTGTTTGTAGCTGAGAAATATCTTTTTCAGAAATTAATGAAGCTAGTAGATGTCATAAAAATAATAAATTTTATGTTTCATTTCCAGCATGAGTATATTGTTCAAATATTGTAAAGTACAAACATTGGTTTAATAATTCAATAATATTCTTATGTATTCAGGTGAAATCAGTGACTTCATTTTTCCTTAGGTAAATCTACATATAAATTTAGCTAGCAGGGCAGATAAATAAGAAATTTGAACTTTTAGTACTAAATATCTTTCTTCAAAGCTGCCATAACTTGGCCTTCATCAGAAAGTATTTTGTGACAGTATACATATGATAATAATAGCATTCTTGTTTTAAATGATCATTAGTGAGTTTGGATAATTGTATTCAGATGTCTAAGCAATGAATTTATTAGATACATTTGTTCTGTTATGGTTGGTATTTAATTTTGCTGCATGGTTGGTAACACTGTTTTGGAAGATGTTAATTTGACTCCTGATCTGGAAAGGAGTGAATTACAGTTTTACACAGATTATTAGGAAACTAATAGGGAGGCACATGTTTTAATGATTATTTTTAGTATTTTTAACAAATAGAGATTATAAACTAGAAGGTAATTTGAGGCCTGAGCAAATTTCATAGCACCAACACTTAGGCGATTATAAATTTTGTAAAGATATACTACATCAATAAGCAGAAATTTAATTATTCATCAAAATATAGGGATTTTTAAAATTAAATTTACTTTGAATTTTAGTATGCCAAATTGCTTCTAAAGTATTCCAAGAACCACATAAAAGCTAGTGCGGAACAAAGGAAGGAAGGTTTTGGAACACTGTGGTGATGAGCTTGATCAATAACGGTTTTGGTGCTCTTACATGGATTATCAGGCCAAATATCTTGAAACAAATATTGCTTTTAAAGAAGAAAGTAAAAGAAACAGGATTTCCTTAGTTTTGTCTTCCAGAGGGTGTCTGTAAATATATTTGAGAAACGCTAGGTTCTTCCACACATTTTAATGATACAGTCTTAGGTACAGAGTCAATTATTTAGATATTATTTTTATTTCCGCTCTTAAGGAGACAGTAGAATTTGATTTTAAGTGACACGTGTGTGTTTTAGCCTAATTTATATTGCTTTCTTTCCCTTTTTTGCCTTTGTTCCTATATGCTGTAAAAATTTAAACAACATATATGTTTTACTTCACTGATACCATGAATTTTCTTCCTAATGTTTACTTTTCTTTGCTCATGTGTAGTAAAAGTGAGAAAACATTTGGTTTAGTTCTATATTGGTTTGAATTCATTCTACTTCAAGTAGGAAAATAAGGAGAAAACTAATAAATGACATAGACAATTACTGTTTTTCTTCTTGATGTAAAAGTCTGAGTAGCTGCCCCTTTTGCTGTGGCAGCTGTGACATGAATAATCCAAGACAGTAATTAATTCCCAGGACTCCTTGTTGTGTCTCTCAGAGTAGACTTCAAATTTTGGTTGGAGGTGCCAGATTTTTACGTCAGTATTTAGAAAGTTCACCAAAGAATATTTTGTTCTTGTTATGTTATACCCAGTTCGCGAGCCCCCAAAAGATCTCCAGGAATCGACTCCGTTGCAAAACACATGAGGGTCTTTTTATTGTAAATTACAAGCTGCAGCTTGGGCCTACACAGCCCCACCGGCCGAAGCGGTGGGAGCTGAGCGCTCGGTCCCCAGGTTAGTTGAGTGATTTAAAGATTCTCGTCCATCGCAGCATGCCCAAGGCAGGGGCAATTCCTGCCTGGCAAGCATCTATTGGTCAAGATGCTACATTTTGAATCGATTGGCTATAGGAAGGTTCCCAGACCATTGACCATGACTAGGTGTCCCTCCCTAGAGGGAGGGTCCAGTTTCCTAGCAACTGTATCTCTAGTGGGTGGGGAAAGAACACAGCAAGGTAGCTCTCCCCTCAGGGCATTACTAACTTTTTTTTACCGCATCTACTCTAGGTCTTAAAGAGCTTTTACTTTATCTTTTGGTCTCTCAGTTACACAGCAATGTAATAAATAACAACACAAATTTGTCCTCACTCATATCTCAAATAATGAATCCCATTCGGTACCAGCTCCATTATAGCTGGAAGGCAGGCTTAGATATGCCTAATTTGGTGTTGGATTGTATTAGTTTCTTTTCAATTTTTCTGAGAAAAAAAAAATCGTTACCGAGGCAACTTATGTGAAAAAAAAAAAAAAAGGATTTAATGGCGCTTACAGTTTCAGAGGGGCATAGTTCTTGATGATGGAACACAAGCAGGATGACAAGAAAAGCTCATTGCCCGCATTTTTATACAGATCAGGAACAGAGCTCAGACTGACGGTGTCACTAGTGTTCTGAAACCTCAAAGCATTCCCCTGTGATACAGCTCCACCAACACGCTCACAAGTCCTACACCTTCCTGAATAGTTCCACCAACTGCGAACCAGTCAGACTTCTGAGCCCTTTGAGAAGGGAGGCATTACCACCATGCAAGGAATTCAGTTGAAATTCAAATGACATTAAATTCTATCAAAGTCCATCACTTTTTGGCATCTCTTGAGATAACTGCTAACACATATACATGAGGTTAAATATATCTAAATCCAGGTCAATTTATAAAAGTTATTGCACTTTTCAATGTCAAAAAGTAAGCTCTGTGTCTCTCACTTTAACTTGACAGTGTTGGATATTTTTTCTCTCAACTGTATTTATTACTTTGGTGGTTGCATTTGGTTTTCTCCAATAATCACCTGAATGATGGAGAAGCTTTCAAAACCTCATCACACCTTTTAAATCAAATATTCAACTATTGAGTATAAACAGATACCTGAACTTCAGTAGATATCCTACCTTTTTTACAAATATTAATGTAAATAATATTTCCACCACAGTGATGACAACTCTTTATCTAAAGTTACAGAAGATGGAAAATTTTGGAGAAAATTTTAGGGGCTTACTATCTGTTCCATCTCTCAGTAATTAGTAATAGTATCTAGTAAAATTATAAGAATATATAAGTATACATGTATTCATATACATTTACATAATTATAAATAACGTCAACATTATTTCTCTTGAGTAGTGATCTCATAAATTATCTCTAATATCATTACTCAGTTACTTATTTCCTTAAAATCATATAATGATACCCATTTATATTCATAGTAAATTCATGAACTTAAAACAATTTCCCAATTTTGCATCATTAGTATGTCTCTCTTTTTCCCATATGTTTTATTTTCCTTTTGTCATCTTCTTCATATTTCCAAACCTCTAAAAATATTCTCTTTCAAGCACTAGATTCTATTTAATAAATAGCAGATACCACTATTTTCCCTTTTCTATTCGCACCACAGATTCCTCTCTCATAGCTCTTGCCAGGTTTTAAACAAGCAATATGCTTATTGCTTGTTGGCTAATATTTATGTTCCTCTAATTTCTTAAATATATGTATATAGCTGTATTTAGTCATATGTACAGGAAAAATGTGTGTATTCAATGAATAAATAGATGCTGTTCAAGCTATGATATAAAATATATACAGCAAAAATAACTTGTGAATATGGGTGTTTAAGAATTTCAGGAAAATTCACATTTAAATTTGGATAAGTTAAATACAAATTCAAAAGTTCAAGGTAATGAAATTATCATAAAGTGTTAAAGAATTTTAACAATTTTAGTTGTTTTACATTTTAAAATACTCATGATAGCCAACATGGAGATAATAAAATTTCTCAAAAAATGTTCCACAGTATCTTATTTTCTTGAGGGAAGGAAAATGAGGTATCCTTTGGCAAGTGTGAATATACTCAAAAAGACAAATGTATTGTGTTCTCTTTCTTCTGCTGTTACAAGCTCCAAATTCTAGGAATGAGCACACAAGAGGTAGTAACCATAGAAACCAGAAAGGTAAATGGGACTATAGGCAGGTGTAAGTGTGTGCTTCAAGGATAATAGCAAGGTATTGGTGAATTGAATTCAAAGAGGGCTCCAACAGGGAAGTAACGGGGTGGTCAACACAGATGAAGGAGGAAGAATGGCAGATAAGGATAAAGAACACCAATGCTATTTAATGAAGACCTGATAAATCATGTTTTATGTTTGTTAAACTAATACACTCATATTAAAGAAGGTAATGTATAACAGTTATATGTATACTATTCTTAAAGAAAATATGTGTGCTAAAATATATCCTATAAGTAATAGGAAATATTATGAAAGTAAATTACTTATGAGACAGTGTTTTTACAAGAAAGAAAAATGTGGACTGACAAAAATTCCAGTGCTTGATACAAGAGTGAGAAACCTTTTGATTGGTAAGAGCAGTCCAAGTGCCTCCTGGATTATATAAACTATTGATGTAAACTTTAAATGCCTTTCAGGGCTTGATGTCATGCCCCTATTTGCTGACAACAGTGTGCATTTGGGTTACAAGACTCACATATTTTGAGCTGGATTTGACTGGAAAGCCACTTTCCTGAAATATAACTTCTTTGCTACCAGAAAATAGTTATGCAAACTGTTAAGGAAGGGAATCAAACAGTCCTGTCAAGCTGTAACACGTATGAACGACAACAGCATAGCAAGGCATCTATTAACCTACAATAAGCGGCCTCATATGCTAATACCAACTAGTAGCTGTCTAATTGAATTTAAGAACAATTCAACAGGAGAAAAATCATTTCTGGTACTGAAACATAGCTGGCTTTCCTGCAGCTAGTGAGGTCACATTAGAGAAAAATATACTACTGATTCTTTGCTACAAGAGCATAATTCCTTACTGTATTCTAAACTATGACCCTTATATTCGCAGAGAAGTATCGCTACCACCGAGCACCAAGTAAGCTCTTTTATAGCAAACAAAGACCACTACAGAAAACCACAATTGGACACAATGAAATGATCAATAGATTATGTGGAGCCCAGCCCAAAGGAATACATCTACCTCACAGCTCCTGCATTTACGTATCGGGGAGTATTGTGCTAGAATGGACAAACAAGCAGCTATCCCCACTCTGTTACTCTTTATAGGTGTAACCTATTGTTGTCTGCATTGGACGTAGTCATTATCTATAGAAATTGGAGCCCGATTCTGAAAACATGATCAAATCATTGCTAAGGAGGGCATCAGCTCTGGGGAGTGAGACAGAATCTTCTGCTATTATTTTTCTAAATGATCATGTTGTCAAACTTCCTACTACATATTTATGTTTTAAATCCATAGATTTGTGCTACTTTCAGCATTGGTCTGATTAGTGATTTTGTTGAAGTGAATAATAGTTGCTATAGGCAGACTCATACTTTTTCAAAGTTCAAGGAAGAAAAATAACACTGTAGGGGGAAGATGAAGATGGATGTGATCAACACATATTGTATCCTTTTATGGAATGTCCAAAAAACAAACTTAAAGTAAAACATTACTTTAAAAACTACGAAAAGTAAAACTGAGTATGCACACAACTGATAAAACAAAAGCTGAAATGATATGGTTGAAAATATGTCATCAGAGCAATTGGTGTTTAGGTAACAAACATGGTACATCTTTGGGCATGGGCACAGTGCATTTTCTATTTCCTATATTTTATCATCTTGGTTAAAGAACTTGTTTTAGAAACTCCAGTGTTTTCAGTAATTACCTCATACTGCTCTTGAGATAATTAAATGAGGTTGTGAACATAAATCTATTAACACCATGCCAGACATACAGAACTCAATTTGTATTTAATAGGTTTATTTAGCATTTCTGTTAACATTAGATATTGATTACAAATGCAATGTGAAAATTGGAGAGGAGGAATTTATATCCTTTTTTCAAGGCAATTTTAATATATATTTTTTACTCTTTAAACTTTATTTATTTATTTTATTAATTACAGTTTATTTACTTTATATTCCAGCTGTAGCCCCATCCCTTATCCCCTCCCTATCCCACCTTGCTTCCCTCTTCTTCTCCTATGCTCCTCCCCCAGTCCAATGATAGGGGAGGTCCTCCTCCCCTTCCGTCTGACCATAGTCTATCAGGTCTCATCAGGACTTCCTCTGTGGACTGGTAAGGCTGCTTTCCCCTCAGGTAGAGGTGATCTAAGAGCCAGCCCATGAGTTCATGTCAGAGATGGTCCCTCATCCTATTATTGGGGAACCCTCTTGGATACTGAGCTACCTTAGTCTACCACTTTAATATTTTTAAATAAAACAGGATTATATCACTTCCAACATTTATTTATTTTTCTAGGCTCTATCTGGATCCCCTTGTATCCCTCCCATGTGCACATTCTCAAGTTGTGAGGTTGTTTTTTTACGATTATATTCTTTAATCAAATATATAAAAATATATTACAGATACATATATAATTATATTTTATTATCATTTTTTACAAATACCTTTAAGATACTTATGATGGTACAGTAATATTAAAAGTCAAAGATGAAAGCATGAAAGATTTCCAAGACACACACACACACACACACACATGCACACACGCACAGATGAGAGGCATAGAAGTAAATCAGTCATCGGGGGAATTACATTGTATGTGTGTTATATAGACACCATTTTTGTTATTTGTGTTTTTATGTTTTCAAGGCTAACCAGTTTGCAAGACAACACTTTAGGGCTCAGAGACAGATTTTTCTAATCCCAATAGTCAATAGTTTCCTGTTGTTTCATTGTTCTTAAAATGATGAGCAGAGTCAAACTGAATATTTAAAAAAAAAATTGACAAAGTGTAAAGAATTCCTGAATTTTCACCCACCAAAAAATGCAGCTAATATTTTCTATCTCAAACTTTGACAAACTTACAATTTGTCAAATAAGCAAGCAAACAACTTTTTTGGTTCTTCTCGACTCTCTATTTTGTTTCTTGTCATGTTTCTGACCTATGGGTACACTTTGGCTACATTTTCAAACCACAGGCAGGTATGAATACTTTAATTACCTCCTCAAATACAGCTTTAGCCCAGGACATTCATTTATTACCTAGGTTACTGGAATAACTTTCTTGAATATTTGTTTCTAAACTTGTTTCTATAGTTGTCTTAGTCTGAGGTCTATTTCTGGGAAGAGACACAATAACCTCAGCCAATTTTATATAAGAAAACATTTAATTGGGGTTGGCTTATTGTTCCAGAGGTTTAGTCCATTGTCCTCATTGTAGGGAGCATGACTGGAAAAAGAACTTGATAGTTCTGTGTCTGTATCCCAGGCACCAAGAGGACAGAACCACTGTGGCTGGAACCTCATGGCATGCTTTCAGTGACACACGTTCTCCAGCAAATCTGCAATTCCTATTTCTTCTCAAATGTCACCCCTTCCTGATGACTAAGCACTCAAATATACAAGCCCAATGGGAACCATTCTTACTCAAACCACCACAACAGTCTATCTTTCATATATTTAGTATCTTTGTTAACTTAAGAAGGCAAATTTCATTGCTTCCCTCCTCTGAGCAAAGTGATGCCATGTCTTCCTACTTGTGTCACAATAATATTTACATATTTTCCACATTTGTTTTTTTTTTTTTTTGAATTTTGCCTAAGTTTCTAGGTTTATTTATTTTTTTTTAATTTTTATTTTTATCAGTTACATTTTATTAATTCTGTATCCCAGCCGTACCCCGAACCCTCATTCCCTCCCAGTCCCTCCCTCCCTCACTCATCACTACTGTGCCCCTTTCCAAGTCCGCTGATGGGGGGGACCTCCCCCCATTCATCTGATCCTGTTTTATCAGGTATCATCATTGAGTTCCTGTTAGAAATAGTCCTTGTTCTCCTCACTTTGGGAAACCAATTGGTTACTGAACTTCCACAGGCTACATCTGAGCGGAGGTTCTAGGTTATATCCATACATGGTCCTTGGTTGAATGTCAGTTTCAGAAAAGACCCTATGCCCAGATATATTTGGTCTTTGTGGAGCTCCTATCCTTCCCCCATCAGACTAACTCCCCTTCTTTCTTATGATTCCCTGTACTCTGCCAAAGGTTTGGTCTGTACACATTTCACAGCTTTTACTCTTGTTAGCTTCTTTTTTCTCATGTCTGAATGAATAGAACTGTAGTATATGTGCAGTAGTTTCTCAGACATCACCTTCTGTTGGAGACCTGCCCTGATTATTCTAGACAAAACACCAACTTCCTTCTTAGATATACTCGATAGTCCTTACTCTGAAGGACCACGCACAAGCACACAGCAAATGTTACCATGCTACACAAAGTAATTTACTAAAAATGCTATATTATTTTTATATATTACTTGTACTGTTTCCTCAAATAAACTATGAAAACATTAAAATTTGTTACGCATTTTCACAACCATATATATATATATATATATATATATATATATATATATATAAAACCAAACCAAAACAAAACAAAACAAAAAACAAATAAACAAACTAGTAAAACTATCCTAATAGCTATTCAAAAGTTCTCTTGAACTGACTCATGGACAGAGGCCAGTACAGGAAACATGAAATTCATGTATATATTCTTCTGGGTATGAATTTTAAGTGAAGAAATCAAGTACAATTTATATTTTAATTGTACTAGTAAGAGAAGCAACATAAACTTTTGAGAGTAATTGTGGGGCAGTTTGTTGCTTATCTAAAGTGCCATGGCATGTAAGGTCAATACTGTTAATTACACACAGAACAAACTTTTATGGAGAAAGTGGGTTAAATATTAACAAATTACATACACAAAAATTATTTTCCCATTATGTGCACTGTACATTGCCTTATCCATTATAACATATAACTATGTAAAGAATTCTTACTGATACCTTACTGTGCACAGCCTATGAAAAACTAACTGAATAAAAAATCCAAAGTGAAATATTTAGTTTGAAAGCCTGTCAGTCATTGTCACATGCATTTTAACAGAGACTCAGAAAGACAGGTGAGGAAATATGAGAGCAAATACCACATGTACGTCTAAGTTGGAGGTTATTGTTGTGGAGATGTTGCTGACAAGCCAAGTAAAACAGAAATTCAAAACACATTTTTAAGAAAGCAGTCAGTTACTAATCAAGTTATGGTTACTTCACATTGGCTGCTAATGGAATTTTTATTTTATATTGTTGAGATATTATTAAAGAGAGTTAATTGACTTTATGCAGGTTTATGCTTTAGGTTGGATTTGTGAATTGCTTATTTTTCAAGCAAGAAATTGTTTGTGTGAGCAGTTAAGGTTGATGATGGTCAGAAATCCAATTTTATGTATAATTGCCTGATGACTGCTCACATGTATATTCAGATTTCAGCATGCTCACGACCCACAACAACATTTATTGATTGATTACTTGATGAAAATTGTTTTCCTTATAAACTCTGTAAAGTTTGTACTATTCTCATACAATTGTTTTGGGTAAGATAATTTAAGTTTAGCAATTTAGAGAATTCTTTTTTTGGTCATTTAGTTAAGAAGAATTAGGAATTTAATTAAATCTAGGTTTACTGTGCCCAGGACCATCAAGGATCTAAATCTCTATTTTAAACTCAATGTAAAACCTCAATAATAAGAAAGAGAAAAATGGATTGGAAAGAAATTCAAGTCAATGAACTAAGAATAACAAAGGAACACAAAACAATAATTTTATAAATAATATATGAACTCATGTATATTTAAACATTTTTATAGATAGCTATTGCATAAATAGAAATAACAATGTATATTTTTGAATATAAAAACAGGGATCTATATCAAAATTCCAGTTTTAAATTTATATTGTTTTTCAGTTATTAATAAAAAGCAAAATCTGATTATTACTTCTCAAGAAAATATATTTTGATTTTTAATTTATGGCAATTTCTTTTTGTATTCTGAAGTAAAAATGTTCTGCAAGGACCGTAGTATGATCATTGTAACAAATAGGCAATTAAAAACTACCCAGCAAAGTATTGAAGCAGATGTTGAGATTCATAGCCAAACTTTGGGCAAAGTGCAGAGACTCTTATTCAAGAAGGGAGAGAGAAAGATCTGGGGTTGACAGTAGCTTTACAAGGAGACCAACAGAACCAAAAATCTGGGACCTGGGGATGGGGGCTGCAGAGACTGATGAATCAACCAAGGACCATGCATGGAGAGGACCTAGACCCCCTGTTAAGATGTAGCCCATAGGCAGCTAAGTCTCCATGGGGGTTCCATAGAAGGGGGAGCAGTGCAGTCTCTGGCATGAACTAGGTTGCCATCTCTTTGAGCACCTCCCTCTGGCTGGGTGGCCTTACTAAGCCACAGAGAAAGAGGATCCAGACAGTATGATGAGACCTGACAGGCAAGGGACAAATAGTAGGGAAGGGGGACCTCCCATATCAGTGGACTAGAGAAGGAACATAGGGGAAAAAGAGGGAGGGAGGGTAGGACCCAGAGGAGATGAGGGAGGGAGCCATAGCCAGGACATACATAAAGTGAATAAATTTTAAATATATTCCACTCTCTCCCTTGGTGTAAACAGATCTTGATTACACTTTCAGCTAAATTCTGCCTTCTCACAGCAGTAGTTTACCTACATAATTCAGTGAAAACCAGCCAGTAACCAGACTGAGGCATATCATACACTGAAGAGCAATCTTATGACAAAGCAGTAACTTCCTGTAGCAAAAAGCGTAAGATAAATCCTGACTAAGATTTTAAATGTTTCCCAGAAAATAAACTTCCCCTTTCAAAATATCTAAGCTTTAATGAATGAAGTACAAGAACAACTAATGGAAGTGATTAAAAACCTTGCTTTGGCAACAAAAATATAATTTAAGAGCCACACTTGATTTATTGAGCTGGAAATGACAATCAAAAACAGTTTTCTTCTATCAGCACTACAGATAGAAAACAGCAACCCAGTGAAATCAATGGTTTTCTTTGCCCCAAAGTAAAGTTAGTGAAAGAACAGCATTGGTGAAGAAATCTTGGGACCTTCAGTTCAGTTATTTTTTGCTTTATTATGACACTGCCATTACCCTACCATAAAGGCTTCCATCCTTTGTCCAGATCATATTTATAGATTGCAATATAATTTTAAGAGGTCTTATCCAGTGGAGCATATAGCATGATTTACCCATGGCCATGACAGGGCAATTCTCCCATAACCGCTGATATTCAATGGCCCTGGAAATTAATAGAGTCAATATTATTCACAGACAATCTAATGGAAAAAAACTTTGTGAATTATATTAATAGCTTTATTATGATCATAACATTCTTTATGTCCCACAATAATTAGAATCAGGGAAATCAAACACTGCTCAAATAAAAAAAAAAGGAGTAAACATCAGTTTAAAGATGCTTATTATGCATATAAACGCAGTTATGAACCACAGAGCATCAACACATCCATCAAGAGAATCAGTGTTTTGTTTAATATTCTAAAATTTGGCTGGTGCTACTAACATATGCATATTTATCATACATTTTAACAAATTTCATAATGTGATGGATTTCCTATTTATTATTGAGAATCAATGAGTATTATTATTAACATGTTATTGTGTGCAAGATACATACTAACACGCACAGGTGGATGTCAGATAATAATTCTATGCAGTAAATTCTCTCAGTACATCTTTACATGTGTTCCAGGAATCAGAATCAGGTACCCAGGCTTTTAGGGCAACTAGCTTTACCTGCTGGGCCATTTTATTACTGCCAAATCAATTAACTATAAGACATTATGTTGACTATAACATGATTTTGAAAAAAAATGTACAAGTATTTATTTTATCATTACTTTACTTTTGTATGTTTTGTTGGGTATTTATCATATTATTTTAGTAAGTATCATGGAAATACAATAATGAAGTAGAAATCTTTAGTAAATTCAGAATATGAAAGTAATAACTAATATCACCCTAATTCAACAAACACTTAAATGATTACTAAAATTGCTTATGTAACTGGAACCTCGCAAGTAAAAATTTGGCTTGGACTCTTCAATTTTGTTATTTAAAAAAAATGATGACATCGCGAGTGCACTGGTGAATGAAATTAAAAATGCTACCAAATTAGGCTTTAATTTGATTTGGATTTTACTGAGTGTTAATAATCATAGAAATGAGGAAGGCACTTATGTTATTTTTCTTTTTATTTTCTATATTTTTCTTTAAATAAAATATGTTATTTTCCCATATAATATTCTCCCTCCATTTTCTCCTCCCCTTCACTCCCATCTGGATACACTCCATTTCTGCTTAACATTGAAAAATTGGTTTCTAAGGGATAATAACACAATATAATTCAATAAGGTAAAACAAAGTGAAATATTTATATGAACAAAAAAGTCTCTGAAGAAAGAAAATGAAGAAGATAGCAGAATATGGAAAGATCTCCCATTCTCATGGATCTCTAGGGTTAACATAGTAAAAATGGCCATCTTACCAAAAGCAATCTATAGATTCAATGCAATTCCCATCAAAATACCAACACAATTACTTACAGAAACTTGAAAGAAAAATTCTCAATGTTATATGGAAAAACAAAACAAAACAAAAAACTCAGAATAGCTAAAGCAATCCTCTACAATAAAAGATCTTTTGGAGGTATCACCATCCCATATCTCAAGCTGTACTACCAAGTAACAGTAATAAAAACTGTATGGTTCTGGCATGGAAACAGACTGCTGAGTCAATGGAATTGAATCAAAGACCCAGAAATAAAGCTGCACACCTGAGGACACCTGATTTTTGACAAAGAAGCCAAAACCACACAGTGAAAAAAAAGATAGCATGGTCTGGTCTAACTGGATGTCTACATGTAAAAATAGGGAAATAGACTCATATTTATCACCCTGCACAAAAGTAAAGTCCAAGTCTAACAAACACCTCAACAAAAAAACACACACTAAAGGGAAAGAGCCTTGAATTCATTGGCACAGGAGACACTTCCTGAACAGAACACCAGCAATGAAAAAAAAAAAAAAAAAACACATGACTGACAATTGTTAAAACACAATATTCACTTTGGTTTGTGCTGTGTAGTCTTTTTCTGGCTTAATGT
>REGO01000602.1:531784-543278 GCA_010120015.1 Rhombomys opimus
TGACAGAGGGCTAATATCCAGAATATATAAAGAACTAAAGAAGTTAAACACCAACAAACCAAGTAATCCAATTAAAAATGGGGTACAGAACTAAACAGATACTTCTCATTAGAGGAATATCAAATTGCAGAGAAACACTTAAAAAAATGCTCAGTGTCCTTAGTCATTGGGGAAATGCAAATCAAAACAACCCTGAGATTCCACCTTATACACATCAAAATAACTAAGATAAAAAACCTCAAGTGAGAACATAGAGAGGATGTGAAAAAGGGGGAATCCTTCTCTATTGCTGATGTGAATGGAAACTTGCACAACCATTTTAGAAATCAATCTGGAACTTTCTCTGAAAATTAGGAATAGTGCTACCCCAAGATCCAACTATACCACTCCTGGGCATATACACTAAAGACACTCAACCATACAACAAGGATATTTGCTCTACTATGTTCATAGCAGCTTTATTTGTAATAGCCTGAATCTGGAAATAACCTAGATGTCCCTCAACTGAAAAATGGATACAGAAATTGTGGTACATTAACACAATGGAAAACTACTCAGCAATTAAAAACAGGGAAACCATTAAATTTGCAAGCAAATGGATGAAACTAGAAAAGATCAGGATGATCTTTTCTAACCCAGAAGCAGAAAGACACACATGTAATAACTCACTTATAAGTGGATATAGCCATATAATAATGGATAAACACACTAAAATTTGTACTCATAAATAGGCTAAGCAAGAAGGAGAACCATAGAAAAGATGTTTAATTCTCATTCAGAAGGACAAACAACATAGGTATTTGGAAGTGGGAAAAGACAAAAAACAGGACAAAAGCCTTCCACAAGGGGCCTCTGAAAGTCTCTACCCATCAGTTTATCAAAGCAGATGCTGAGACTCATACCTAAACTTTGGTTAGAGTTCATGGAATCTTATGCAAAATGGGGTAGAAAGAAAGACCTGGAGAGGACAGGAGCTCTACAAGGAGACAAACAGAGAAAAAAAAAAAATCTGGACCCAAGGGATACTGCAGAGACAGATGAATTAACCAAGGACCATGCATGGAGAGGACCTAGACCTCAGATATAACCTATGGCCAGCTTTGTCTCTAAGGAGGTTCCCTAGAAAGGGGAGCAGGGGAAGTCTCTGTCATTAACTGGGTTTCCATCTATTTGATCACCTCTTACTGGTGGAGTGGTTTACTGGGCCACAGAGAAAGAGGATCCAGACAGTCCTGATGAGACCTGATTGGCTAGGGTCAGATAGGGGAGAAGGACCTCCTAAGTCAGTGGATTAAGGGAGAAGCGCAGGGAAGAAAAAGAGGGATGGAGGGTGGGACAAAAAGAGGGTGGGGACTAGAGCCACGATACAAAATGAATAAATTGTAATTAATAATGATAATCATAATAATCATAATAATTGTTTAGTGAGTGTGAGGCAGTGTGTGGGAGAGTGTGGATAAAGTGAGCTGCCATGATGCATGTGTAGGGACTGAAGGACAAATTAATTGTGAGAGTAGAAACATTCAAAGTAGTAGAATGTCTGCAGGAAACACTTGCTGAACATCTTTGATTCAGGTATGTCATGTCTCATCTTGGTCATTATTTTAAATATTTTACAGTAAAATAAATTGATATTAATTATAGTAGATTAAACACTTATTTTCTGATTTTGAAATATTTACCGCATTGTCTTAATAAGTAAGGATGAAGGATGTTTGACAACCTTTATTTTTGTAGACAATAGGTTTAATTTTTATTTGTTAATTTGAACTTTTAATATATATTTTAATTAATATAGAATTACATCAATTTTCCCTTTACTTCCTCCCTCCATACCTTCCTAGGTACTCACTCTCTTACTCTAACTTCTCATAAACTCCCCAAATCTCAATTTCATACTTCCTTTAATTATACTTTATATTTTTTACAATGATATTTGATATCTATCTATCTATAGCTATCTATCTATCTATTTATATCTATATCTATATATAACTTGCTAAGTTGTTTTGTTGCTTGTGTGAATATGATTTCAGAGATAACCACTGGGAAACTGATATCAAATAATGGTGATGGGAATATTTAACCTCTCTTGGGGATGAGCCTCTTAATTGTTTATCTAATAGTATATTTAAACTATTACTTTTAGTAAAAAAAGAAAAATCTGTTCACAGAGATAGAGAGATGACTCAGTGGTTAAGAACACGGTTCTTTTAAGGAAACAAGGATCAGTGTTCTGCACCCACAAGAATCTTACAACTATCTGTAACTTCAGTCCCAGGAGATTCAATGCTTGCTTTTGGCATCCATAGGCACTTCCTGCAAGTGGTGCACAGATATACCTAAATTCAATCTAAAAAAATAATTACAAATGTCCTTTGTAAGAATTTTGCTCAATGTTTTCAACTGATGAATTGTACTTCTTCAATTTTATATGGGGTTTGAGGAATATGTGAGAGAAATTAAGGGCAAACACTCATACTACTCATTACATGTCCTATACTAAATAACATGGACCATATTGATTGCTACAGGAAAAGTATTGGATTTTTCTAATATCACTGATTTATGGGATTATAAATTAATGCTATCAATTCAATCTCAGAGGGCCAAACTAAGGAATGAATAGAAATAATTTGGTTGCAGTCATATTTACTACACATAATCTTATATATTTTCTCAACAAATATGACTCAGTGTCTTTAAGTATGAACATACTTCCTTTGAAAATTGAAGGCTGACAGGAGGTAAGATGATCAATCCTCACTTAGAAAGACAAATGAGATGTGCATTGGACATATGACAGGACTCTACTGCAGAAGGTATCTGAAAGACCCTACCAAGCAGCGTTTCAAAACAGATACTAAGACTCATAACCAAAACTTCCGCAGAAGGGGAGTTAGTATGACAGGGAAAAGATAGGAGTCCCACAAGGACCAAATATATCTGGGCACGGGTTTTTTCTGAAACTGTTTCTCCAACCAAGGACCATGTATGGATATAACCTAGAACCTTTACTCGGACGAAGCTTGTGGTAGCTCAATAACCAATTGGTTTCTCATAGTAAGGGGAACAGGGATTATCTCTGACAGGAACTCAATGGCAGGCTCTTTGACTCCCCACCGCCCAAGGGAGGAGCAGTTCTGCTAGGCCACAGAGGAGGACTTCGCAGCCAGCCCTGAAGATACCTGATAAAACATGGCCAGAGGAAAGGGGAGGATGTCCTCCCCAATCCGTGGACTTGGAAAGGGGCAGGGAGAAGCTGAGGGAGGGAGGGTGGGATTGGGAGAGAATAAGGGAGAGGGATACAGCTGAGATACAGAGTTAATAAAATATAACTAATAATAACAAACAATAAAAAAAAACAAAAAGAAAATTGAAGGTCTAATTCTAACAGTAGAAAGGACATTTCTACTGTTATTGCAGATGCAGCCTTCAGTGCACATGTTTCATATATATATATATATATATATATATATATATATATATATATATGCATTTGTACAATATTGGAAAGGAAATACAAATACTGTATGCATTTCTACCAGTGCTTCCTGCTTTCAAAGACTCCATCCGAGGAGCCTCCAGGTACAGCAGAGATAGGAAAATATTTTCTGAGGAGATTGACACATGCCTTTGTAACAAAAAGCAAATCATTTATAAGAATCCCTTTTCTACCTGCATGTGAGGGAAGAATTTACCTTCAAAACAGCCCTTGCCTCAGACATTGACAGAATTTCTTGAAAGATCACAAAGATTTCTGGAATATATCTTCTGCTCTTGGGAAAGACATAACGTTTCAACAAAGTGTTGTCTTAATTTTAAGTCTGCATTGAGTAAACCCCCAAGCCACTCTCTAGGGTTTACAGCAGAGTGAGCCCTATAAAACTTTTGTGCCATTCCACCAAATAAAAACAGAAAGAACACTACCAAGCTCATTCTATGAAGCCACAGTCACCTTTGAACATAAACCTCACAAAGACCCAACAAAGAAATAGTATTTCAGGCCAATCTCCCTTATGAACATTGATGCAAAAATACTCAACAAAATATTTGCAAACTGAATCCAAGAACACATAAAACATATCATCCATTATGACCAAGTAGGCTTCATCCCAGGTATGCAGGGGTGGTTCAGTATATGGAAATCCGTCAATGTAATCCACCACATAAACAAACTGAAGGAGAAAAACCACATGTTAATCTCCTTAGATGGTGAAAAGCATTTGACAAAGTCCAACACCTATTCATGTTTAAAGTATTGGAGAGATCAGGGATATAAGGCACATATCTAAACATAGTAAAGGCAACATACAGCAAGCCTATAGCCAACATCAAACTCAATGGAGAGAAACTTAAATCAATCCCACTGAAATCAAGGACAAGGCAAGGCTGCCCATTCTCTCCTTATCTCTTCAACATAGTTCTTGAAGTCCTTGCTAGAGCAATAAGACAATTAAAGGAGATCAAGGGGATAAAAATTGGAAAGGAAGAAGTCAAAGTGTCACTGTTTGCAGATGATATGATAGTATAACTGAGTTACCCCAAAAATTCTAGCAGGGAACTCCAACACCCTCAGCAAAGTGGCTGAATACAAAATTAACTAAAAAAATAAAATCAGTAACCCTCCTGTATACAAAAGACAAAAGGGCTGAGAAAGAAATTAGGGAAACAACACTCTTCACAATAGCCACAAAGGACATAAAGTACTTTGGTGTGACACTAACCAAACAAATCAAAGATTTGTATGAAAAAAAAATTCAAGTCTCTGAAGAAAGAATTAGAAGAAGATAACAGAAGATGGAAAGATCTCCCATGCTCATGGGCAGGCAGGATTAACATAGTAAAAATGAGCATCTTACCAAAAGCAATCTACAGATTCAACACAATTCCCATGAAATAACCAAGAAAATTCTTTACAGAACTTGAAAGAACAATTCGCAACATCATATGGCATAACAAGAAACCCAGAATTGCTAAAACAGTCCTCTACAATAAAAGATCTTCTGGAGGTAACTCCATCACTGATCTCAAGCTGTACTATAGAGAAGCAGTAATGAAAACTGCATGTTACTGGTATAGACACAGAATGGTGAATCAATGGAACCGAATAGAAGACCCAGAAATAAGCCCACACACTTATGGACACCTGATTTTTGACAAAGATGCCAAAACCATACAGCAGAAAAAATATAGCAACTTCAACAAATGGTGCTGGTCTAATTGGATGTCTGCGTGGAGAAAAATGCAAATAGATCTATACTTATTACCCTGCACAAAACTAACATCCAATGTCTAAAGACCACAATATAAAACCAGACACACTAAACCTGTTAGAAGAAAAAGTGGGGAAGAACCTAGAACTCATTGGCACAGGAGACAACTTCCTGAACAGAAAAGCAACAGCATAGGCTCTAAGAGCAACAATGAATAAATGGGACCTCATGAAACTGAAAATCTTCTGTAAAGCAAAGGACACTTTCATCAAAGCAAAACGACAGCCTACAGACTGAGAAAGGATTTTCACCAATCCTATATCTGACAAGGAGCTAATATCCAGAATATATAAAGAACCCAAGAAGTTAAACAGCAGCAAATCAAGTAATCCAATTAAAAATGGGGTATAGAGCTAAACAGAGAATTATCTGGAGAGAAATAAAGAATGGCAGAGAAACACTTAAAGAAATGCTCAATGTCTGTAACCATCAGGGAAATGCAAACAAACTGACCCTGAGATTTCACCTTACACACATTAGAATGGCTAAGATCAAAAACTCAAGTGACAACACATGCTGGGGAGGTTGTGGAGAAAAGGGAACCCTCCTCCATTGCAGGTGGGAATGTAAACTTGTACAACCACTTTGGAAATCAATTTGGTGCTTTCTCATTTAGGAATACTGCTTCCTCAAGATCCAGCTTTACCACTCCTAGGCATATATCCAAAAGATGCTCAAGTACACAACAAGGAAATTTGCTCAACCATGTTCATAGCAGCTTTATTCATAACATCCAGAAGGTAGAAACAACACAGATGCCCCTCAACTGAGGAATGAATACAGAAACTGTGGTACATCTAAACAATGGAATATTACTCAGCAATAAAAAAAAAAAATAAAAAAACAAGGAAATCATGAAATTTGAAGGTAAATGGTATGAACTGGAAAAGATCATCCTGAGTGAGATATCCCAGAACCAGAAAGACACACAGGGTATATACTCACTCATAAGCGGATATTAGACAACTAATATAGGATAAACATACTAAAATCTGTAAACCTAAGGAAGCTAATCAAGAAGGAGGACTCTGGCTAAGATGCTCAACCCCCATTCAGAAAGGCACAGAGGATGGACATCAGAGAAGGGAGAAAACAGAGAACAGGACCGAAGCCTGCCACAGAGGACTTCTGAAAGGCTCTACCCTGAAGGGTATTGAGGCAGATGCTGAAACTCATTGCCAAACTTTAGGCAGAGCGCAGGGAATCTTATGAAAGAAGTAGGAGATAGTAAGACCTGGAGAGGACAGGAGCTCCACAAGGAGAGCAACAGATCCAAAATGTCTGGCCATGGGGGGGGTGGGGGTCTTTTCTGAGACTGATACTCCAGCCAAGGAGACCACTCATGGAGATGGCCTGGAACACCTGCACAGAGGTAACTAATGGCATTTCAGTGTCCAAGTGGTTTCCATAGTAATGGGGAGAGAGACTGTATCTGACAGGAACTAATTGGCCTGCTCTTTGATGACCTCCCCCTGGGGGGGGGGAGCAGCCTTACAAGGCCACAGTGGAAAACAATGCCGCCACTCCTGATGAGTCCTGATAGACTGTGCTCAGAAGTAAGAGAACACCCTTATCAGTGGACTGTGGGATGGGCACAGGTGGGGAAGAGAGAGGGAGGGTGAAATTGGGAGGGGAGGAGGGAGTGAGCTACAGGGGGCATACAAAGTGAATAAACTGTTATTAGTTAAAAAAATAAAAAAAGATAAAAAACTATTTGTGCCATGGGGGCCAGGTATGGACTCCTGTGGTGCCTGCCGAGAATGGCTAGGAAAAAATAGTGAGAGTGAATCTGTCAGACATAGCAGTGTGCTTTAGAAATGCAGAGGTTGGAAAAATAACCTGAAGTTTTAATATTACACAAAAAAGTGTGGCATTTTCTGTGTCACTGAATATGTAAATTATGGCAGTCACCACAACTCCTGAAATAAACTAAAATAATAATAATAATAACTTCAAGAACCTCAAATGAGTATCTACCCACCTCAGTGTGTTGAAGTCTGACAATACCTTGACAGCATGATTCTTAAGTCTTAAATGGTTTCCTCTACCTACTGGTAGCCATGATAGTCAAACATTTCCAAAGCTCTTTATATATACACTGCCCAAACGGTGTATCAGTTCAATGTTTCTTTTTAAAGCTATAATGGCCTAGATATGCTGTTCAAACACTTGAAGTACACATGAAATTGTGTGCAAAAACTATAAAGTACCCAAAATAAAACATAAAATATTCATTTCTAATGAAACAATTCTACCAAGTTTTTGAAGTTTCCACTTACTTAAGAAAATTGAATTTGCATTTACACACATGGGTTAAGAAATAATTTGATCTGTCCCCTAAAGAAAGAATCTCAAATGAACTCATATAAAAACTATCCTGTGTAAGTATTTCAAGGCTAAGTCATTCCTGGCTAAACCTACTTAAAAAACATAAGATACACATTTTCATAAACTGGAGCTGTGTTTGTTCTGCTTTCATCTAATTTATGTGAATCACTGCCAATAAGAAATATCCTTTGAAGACAAGCACTAACTGTGGAAGCCACATTGATCTTTCTTATTATTAATTTTACACCTTATGCAATAATATAAACTTATTTTCATATTTTTGAGCCTTAGTCTTTTGATTTCTGTGAGTGGTTTGTTTGAGGAAGACACCAAGTTGTACACAATAGCAATAGTGTAGATCTCTGCTGAAAATACAGCTTTTCCAAGCAGATATAGTTTGAAATGTCAATTTATTGCTTTGTAATTAGCTGGCTATTAGGTTAGTATAATTTAATAAATATACTTAACCAGTAGGTCCACATAAAAAGTGTAGCCAAAGATAAATAGAACAGGAATGCCAATTATAAAAAAAAGAGATTCCAGGATATGAGAGAGTAAGTGTAAATTATTATTGAAATATTCATGTTTGGGGATTATTTTTTTCTGATCATATTATGCTACACACAGTATTTCCTCTTATAACAATGTTGAGTGTGTATGGGTAGTGTGTGTGTGCAGTGTTCAGGATATTTAGGTCTAAAACACAGTTGTTGTAGTCTTAGAGTCATCTTTGAATTTCTAGATAAAAAGAACATGGAGTTAGTCAATTTACATGGAACACGTCTCGCTCCTGGGGGCAATGGTCTCCTGAACCTACTCAGACCTCGGACACCACCACTGCTAGTTCTAGAACTGATGCAGGATGTTCCAACGAGGGGGTTAAGGCTTCTCATAATATTTCCTATAAGTCCACACCTGTTTGTTTATAACCCCCATTTTATTCATTGTTAGCCAGATAGAGCCAAGTAATTGTGGTAATGATACTTGCTTTTTTGCCCAATGCCGGAATGCTAGTGAACTTAGGTGTGCCCTGGTTACTCGCATGCCTTGCTGGGTGCCTGTGCCCATTGATGCCCCTCACGCTATGACTCTCTTCAGACAGAAAAGGGATCTTGGAATTACAGCCACCATTGTTACTGCCATCTCATTGGCAGCTGTTGGAGCTACCACCGCAGCATTAGCCATGAGTCACACTATGCAGACTGATCAGACCCTAAATAATCTTTTAGCCAATGTAGCTCATGCTCTAGATGTACAAAAAGGAATTAATGCTCAACTAAAAGGAGACTTGATGGTGTTCAATCAGAGGATTGACCTCATGCAGGAGCAAATTGATACCCTATGGCAAATCGCTCAACTTGGCTGTCAATGGAAGTATGCTGGACTTTGTGTCACTAGCATACAATATGAGAATGTTTCCTGTGCTGCAAATCTGTCTAAACAATTGTCTAGCTATATTTTAGGTAATTGGACCGAAGAATTCAATACTATGAGGGAGCAGCTGAGAGTGGCCATTGTTACGGCAAATTCTACCAGAGTGGACTCAGGAGTAGCCACAGGAGTATCATCATGGATTGCTGCAGCCATGAATCATCTGAAGGAATGGGCGGACATGGGAGCATTAGCAGGCCTTCGGGTGTTGGTCGCCTTGGTTTGCCTGTGGTGTATATGCAAGATTAGAGTCTCACAACAGCATAATGCAGCCATGATCATTCAGGCCTTTACAGCCATTGAAGCAGGACAGTATCCCCAAGCATGGTTGGCTACCATAAAAAGCTAAAATGTTACGCTCAGGATGCGAGGCTAAGCACTGCACTCAGGGTCAGCAGCTTTCGACCCAGAGAAGAGAATGTCTGATTGCATGCAGGTTGATGCCCCAGGTCCCGCCTCTGAGAAAAAGGTATCAGACGGGTCTGATGCTCTTTGGGTGGATGACACCTAAATGAACATTGGTACAAAGTCCCAATTTATTTCTAATATCAGAGATCAGACCTCTACTCTTGCCTGATGCGTCTAAAACAAAAAGGGGGAACTGTAGAGAGCTGCGTAATGCTGCGCCTTAAAGATGGAGCTGGTTTCTGCCTTCCACCTTCCTGATGGTGAGTGCTCTCTGCCACAAACAACTCCATATTTGGCTAAGGCTGAGGATCTGGCTTGCTTCTGTTTATGTGGACCTATCTGCATTGCCCACGAGGCTATTTAAGCAGTGGGCTGGCTTTCCCCACGGTCAGAAGATTGTTCAAGGTTCCTGAATAAATGCATTGAGAAGAACAAAAAAAAAAAATCAGAAAGAAGGAGAGGAGGACCTCCCCTATCAGTGGACTTGGGGAGAGGCATGCATGCAGAAAGGGGGGAAGGGTGGGACTGGGAGGGGAGGAGGGAGGGGCTTATGCGAGGATACAAAAGGAATAAAGTGTAATTAATAAAAGTTAAAAAATTACAAAAATAAAATAAAATAAAAAGACTCCATGTCTTTAAAGTCAGAAAACTGAGAAAGCAACATTTTTATTTGGTGAGAGAGCTATTTACCATAGTGACTGAATTATTAGGGCAGTTACAAATGTCAGCCTTAGTCTCTACTTACATTTTTTTATATCACAATATCACTGTGAAAACAGAACCAAAACACATTCTAAGAACTTTTCTCTACCTCCAGTCTCGTCTTACAACTTTATAAATAATTGCTTACATTCATAATATATGAAGCTAATTTGCTGAGTGTCAGTGCATTGCATTGTGTAAATCAGGATATGTTTGTTACTTTTCTTTAATATTTCTTTAGTTTAAATGAATTAAACAAAATCCCTATATGTAGTTAGTTTTAAATACATGAAGAATCATTGATAATTGTTTCATTATTGGTGATATTTGAAGTACTTAGCTTTTGTTATTTATAACACTGAATATAATCTAAATGTCTTGTATAGTGTTGAGGAAATAATGAAAAGAAAATATTTATATATACCCTGTTCAGATGTAGAAACCGTCTCCTGTTTTTTCCCATCTCTCAGTTTTACCCTTTTCCCCACTGCCTCCTAGTACAGAATAAATTAATATGTATAAATGTATGTAAACACAAACTATGTATATTTACACACACAGACCTACAAATGTTTCTGCATGTCTGTGTACACACACACTTTTGCCTCTTCAAATAATTTTAGTGATTTGATATCCCCAAACCCTGCTCTTATATGTTATTATTTGGGATTGGTCATATCATGATGCCAATGTGCAGTTTGTTGTTTAATGTATCATCACACAACAAGCACTCATGTACTCAAAACAGGTCACAGGATCAGGCTTTCACAAGTCCTCAGACGTACCTATTTACGTAATCATAATCACTGTTATTAGAGACCCAGAGGTTCTCTGCACCTTTTAATTTTAAAGCCATCATCATTTTGCTGTGGCTCACATGCTGGCTTTCAGAAATGCTTTTATCCCTTGCTTCGGGGTGGTGGAGTAACTAGAGAAAACTTGAGTTCATATGAAAATAATCAAAAGGTAAATCTTTTGCTCTGTAACTCCATTAAGATATTATTTATATATCATTACATTCACTAAAATATACAGTTTAATGACTTTTCAGAAAATTATGTTAATTTTGTAACCAATATTGCAAACAAGGTGTAGACCGATGTTCTCACTGCAGTGTTTCTCTTTCTCTTAATATTTACTACAATTGTTTTCAAAGCAAAGACTCATGACCAAACCTTTGGCAGAGTACAGGGAATCATAAGAAAGAAGGGGAGTTAGTCTGATGGGGAAAGGATAAGAGCTCCACAAAGACCAAATATATCTGGGCACAGGGTCTTTTCTGAAACTGACATTCAACCAAGGACCATGTATGGATATAACCTAGAACCTCCGCTCAGATGTAGCCTGTG
>REGO01000602.1:543288-554260 GCA_010120015.1 Rhombomys opimus
GTGAGGGGAACAAGGACTATTTCTAACAGGAACTCAATGAAGATACCTGATAAAACAGGATCAGATGAATGGGGGGAGGTCCCCCCCTATCAGTGGACTTGGAAAGGGGCACAGTGGTGATGAGTGAGGGAGGGAGGGACTGGGAGGGAATGAGGGTTCGGGGCACCGCTGGGATACAGAATTAATAAAATGTAACTGATAAAAATAAAAAAATAAAATAAAATAAATATTTACTACAATTGTTTTAAGCATATCTACTACTCTTTACACTAAAAATCTGAAGGGTCATTGGTAGTTCCACACTGATTTATTTTTAATTTGAAATAGATTATTTTTATACAACACATTTTGATTAGGTTTTCCCTCCTGCTTCTCCTTTAAAATCCTACTCACCTCCCCAAACACCACCCGTGTCTATGCTCTTTCATCTCTCTTTGATTAGGATATAAAAGATAGATAATTAATAATAATAATAATAATAAACAAAGTGGAATACGACAAAACAAACAGAATAAAGAGCCAAGGAAATTTTCACGAATCATGTATAGCTACAAAGACATACATATTTGCAGACACAGAGATCCCATAAAAGTATAAAACCAGAAAACTATAATATATATAAAAAAAATCTGAAAAAGAATAACAAAAGCCATGACAATATATCAATATATCAATATATATATATATATATATTTTTTTTTTTTAACTAAGGGTTTCTATAGTTGTAAGAAAACAGCATGAACCAAAAAGAAAGTTGAGGAAAGGGTTTATTTGGCTTACACTTTCATATCACTGTTCATCAATGAAGTCAGGCCAAGAGCACAAAGACTGCAGGAACCTGGAGCAGGAGCTGATGCAGAAGCCATGGAGGGTTACTGTTTAGTGGCTTGCTCAAAATGACTTGCTAAGTCTGGTTTCTTACAGAACCCAGGGATGAATATGTCCAAGGATGACACCAACCGCTACCCTCCTCTATAATTCACTAATTAAGAAAATGACTTGCATTTAAGAACTTACAGGGAATGTGGCATCATGCACTGGTCCTGCATAGGTCTGGGATAGATGGCATCCAAGAACATAGAAGTGATGTACACAAGCCTGCAGCCCTAACCCAGAATCTATCTTCAAATGATAACTAATCTCAAATATAGCCTAACTTCTAGAGGAAAGACTCAGGGCATAGTCACAATCAGAGCCAACACCAGACCAAACTGCAACTTTCCAATGTCTGAGATCTACTGGCAATCTTCTAGATTCCTCCAAAGGTCTTGCTTGGGTCACTTCTCCAGTGCCCTCTAGAGCACTAAGCTCAGACAGGCTCTCTTCTACTGCTGCTGCTGCCATTCTTGGTGGTCATCACACGGTATGGCCATCTCCAAACAGCTGTGGTCTCTTGCTGCAATTGGCTGCACTTTAACCTATGGCCTTTCGTGGGATGTCTTCATAGTGCCAAGCCTCAAATTCTCCATGTGATTACTTCAATCCTTGTCTATTGACTGCTACTGAGGCTGCACCCAAGTACTGCTGCCAGCTCAAGGTACAATGTTGGCTGACTTTGGAATACAGCTTCTGTGTGCTGGCTCTTAGGAAAGACTTACCAGAAGATTTCCCCTCAACAATGCTGGTCTCTTCTTAATCACTGCTAATTTCTTAGATCCAGCCAACCAGGATAAGATGCCCCTGTAAAACAATGGTTTTCTTTAGTGGTTCTGTTTCAATAATAAATGATTTTTCAGACCCATCTAAACAGAACCACAGATTTTTAACCCAAATACACCAATAGAGTCGTTCCTAACCTCTGAAATTGTGCAAGCCAGGCCTCTATCTTTCATACTGCTTTCAATATTCTTAACTTCCAAGCTTTAACAGAACAACACAATAAGCTCCCAACACCCAGTGATTCTTTTTTTAGCCCAAAGTTCCAAGGTCTTTTCACAATACTCTCTAAAACATGGTCAGATCTGCCACAATCTTACCTCACTATGTGAGTTCCAATTTGTCCAAGTTAGGATTTATATATATTCACCGTAATGAAAAAGCAAGCTGGTGAAGAAGGGGTTTATTTGGGCCAACATTTCCATATCACTGTTCATCATGGAAGTAACTCAGTAACTCAGGCCAGGAATTCAAACTAGACAGGAACCTGGAGGCAGGTGCTGATGAAGAGGACATGGAACAGTGCTGTTTACTGGGTTGCTCAGCCTGCTTTCTTATAGAATTCAGGACCACCTTCCCAGAGATGGCATCACCCATAAAGTGTTCTGCCCTCCACCACGAATCACTAGGGAAAAGCTTTACAGATCTATCTCATGGAGGCATTTCTACCACTGAAGCTGCCCCCATTCCAGTGACTCTAGCTTATGCCAACTTGAAATAAAACTATCCAACATAAGCACCACAGGACAAAGAACCTCCAAAAATGCCATTGAGTTCATTTTGTTTCAGCATCTACTGGTGGGAAAGGGTCCATCTTAAGAGTGGTTAAGGTACCCAGTGAAACTCTGATGTAGAAAATTAATTTCAATTCAGAATTAGTTATCACTTGAAGATAGTTTCTGCATTAGAGCTGTGGGCTTGTATGCACTTCTCCTTAGTTCTGAGACCCCATCTATCCCATACCTTTGCGGGCCCAATGGATGATGCCATATTCTCTGCAAGTTCTTATTTGCTTCAATCCTACTGTGTTTATGTATGGTTGCCATCGTCCTCTGTCTCTTATAAGCATTCTGTCTCCTCATCTTTAAGGTTTACTGACTCTGAGGACAGGTAATTGGTGGAGACATCCTATTTAGGGTTGAATGTTCTGGTCTTTCACTATCTACACATTGTTCAGCTGTGGCTCTATTTATTTATAATTTCTGTAGATAGAAGCTTCTCTGATGATGACAGAGCAAGACACTGCTCTATGATGAGAATAGGATGTCATTAGGAGTAATTTTGTTGCTAGTTTCCTTTAGCAGAACAATGGCACTTGTTTTCCCCTGGGTCTCTTGGAACCTATTGCTGCTATGAAAAATCATGACCAAAAAGCAACTTTGGGGAAAAAAGGGTTTATTGGACTTATACTTCAACATTGTAGACCATTACTAAAGAAAACCAGGACAGGGACTCAGACAGGGTGAAAATCTGGAAGCAGGAGCTGATTTAGTAGATCTCAATGAATGCTGCCTATTGGTTTGTTCCACATGGCTTGCTCAGCCTGCTTTCTTTTAAAACCCAGGAATACTGATAGGGGAAGTCCTCTTACCCTTCTATCTGACCCTAGTCTATCAGGTCTCATCAGGACTGGTTGCATCATCTTCCTCTGTGGCCTGGTAAGGCTGCATCCCCCAGGAAGAATTGATCAAAGAGCTGGCCACTGAGTCCATGTCAGATACAGTCCCTGTATGAAGGGGGGAGAAGGAGGGAGAGTGGTACTGGAAGGAGACAATGGAGGCCTATAGCTGGGATACAAAGCAAAGAAATTGTAATAAATAATAAATAACTAAAAATTAAAAAAAAAAACAGGAATACCAGCTCAGGCATGGCACCACCCTAAGATGGGATGGACCCTCCACCATCAATTACTAAAAAAAAAAATGCACTACAGGCTGAGCCACAGCCTGATCTTATGGAGGCATTTCCTTTATGGAGGTCTCCTTCTCTCTGATGACTACAGTTTGTGTTAAGTTGACATAAATCTACCCAACACACTGGACTATTTAGACTGATGTGCTAGTCCACCTCAACATAATATCACACCTCAGTGTTATATTATGAATACCTTTCTTTCATTTTTACTTACTTTAGCAAATTTCTCTGCAAGTTTTCAGGAAACTCTTTTGGAAATAATATCATTTGAATCGCTGTATGTTTCTAACTCTTTCACTTTCCTTCTTAATGGTAAGTTTGCTGTGCTTATCATCATTGACTCTAATTTTCTATTCTGAGTGCCAAAATTATGTTCTCTCATTTTCTTCTGGTGAGAAGTTTAAATGAAGAATGGTAATTACAAGATCCATACTAAATTTTTCTAAGTACTATTTTTTAAAGACACAGCAACATTTCTACAATACATTTTGTTGCTAATTCCGGATAAGTATATAAAGACATATTGGGTGCCTATCTTATATCAATGGATATGTTGCTTTAAATACTAGAAGACTTTGTTTAGATTTTCAGAATTCATTTTGTTTGCTCATCTTTATCACCTATTGTCGCTAAGATCATTCTCTGCTTACAGTCTTCCAGAGTGTTTTTTCTTCTTATACCTCTGTGTTCTCTAAAACATAATCTACATAGTTTATTTTTTTTGCATATTGCATGAAGCATCATTTGTGCCTATGTTCACTCACTGACGAGTTGTTTTAGAGGCTTTCCAATTTATTATTTTGATTTTATGCCTCTGCTCTCCATTTTATTCTATGGTTTGCATCCTCATTTATCACTTTATGATTTTAGTTTCTGATATCCTTTAGTCCTATGTACTTCCTCTTTTCAATTTATTTATTATTAATTAATTTATTGTATGCAAGCTGTAGCCCCCTCCCTCCACCTCTCTCAATCCTACTCTCCCTCCCTCATCTCCTCCCATGACCCTCCACTGACAGGGTTGGTTCTCCTCCCCTTCCACATAACCCTAGCCTATCAGGTCTCATCAGAACTGGCTGCATTATCTTCCTCTGTGGCCTGGTAATGCCACAAAGTACATATCAGAGACAGTCCCTGTTCCCCTTACTAGGGTACCCACTTGGACACTGAACTGCCATGGGCTACATCTGTGCAGGGATTCTAGGTTACCTACATGCATGGTTCTTGGTTGGAGTGTCAGTCGCAGAAGAGACCCCTGTGCCCATATTTTTTGGTCCTGTTGCTCTTTTTGTGTAACTTCTGTCCCCTTCATGTATTTTCATCTCCTGCTTCTTTCATAAGATTCCCTACAATCTGCCCAAGGTTTGGCTATGAGTCTCAGCATCTGCTTTGATACCGTGCTGGGTGGAATCTTTCAGAGGCCCTCTGTCTTAGGCTCCAGTCCTGTTCTGTGTTTTCTTTCCTTTTCCGATATCCATCCCATTTGCCTTTCTGAATGAGGATTAATCATCTTACCCAGGGTCCTCCTTCTCGCTTAGCTTCTTTACGCATACAGATTTTAGTATGTTTATCCTCTTATCTGCTTACTGTAAAGTGTCAGAATACAAAATTCATCTTACTATATATATATTTGAATTGTTTACAGTTTTCTACAGTGGTGGGATCCTTCTCATTTTTTTTTCACATTATAGTGTATGGATTTTACCAGGACATTTCTGTTGTTCTCTTTCATTAAAGTTTGTTTTAGGACAGCCTTTCTAAAGTGTGTAATATTTTAATACATGATGGTTTGTTTCTATTATAATCTCTATTTCTGTCTTCACAAATTTTCTAAGCCTTGTTTCTTCTTTGTCACTAGACTCCATATTCTACTTCCTTTGAATCAATTTCCAGACAATTTTACTAGATGGACTGAGTAGAAAGAGAGCTCTGCTCATAGGTTTTTCACATCTTTTGGTGTTAAATCTGCTTTTAAAATTTCTCAGAAGAACTTGCAGAATTCTCAGCAACCAAACTAAGTGAAATCTCTTCAGTTTTACTTCATTTTCACAACCTTGGCTTACCATTACTCTGTGGTGCTTTTGTGAATGCTTTCATCTGTTCTGTGGCTTCCACTTTCCTTCTCACAGGACTCTGATAGTATAAACAATTATGATAAAACTAATGCTAATGTTGATGTCTGGGGAGAGATCTGACATTTTTGTTACAGATTTGTCATCTAGTTACCTTTTTAATATTTACGAGAAAATTGGAGAGATTGTAGAAGCCTGTCATTTGCAAGCTCTCTTATTTCATAAGCACTTCTAGCATTCTGCAATTTATTGTTGATTCTTCTGATATTCCACATCCAGTGTTTGAAGAACTACAGTTTTTAATTCACTGTGCTGAGGCGAATTGAAAAGTATGAATATTATGTGCATTTCACTGTCAGGCTAGTTAACTTGAGCTACTGAAAGCTGTCTAGATATTTACCTGTTTTGAACAAACACAAAGAACTCTGTTTTAGGGTGAAGAGTGAAACATAACATTTTGTGATTCAGATGAAAATGTGTTCCTCTGACCTTTACCAAACCAAGTGATACTCTCATTCTTAGGAAAAGTACATGAACATTGTCATTTGACTTACACAGCTGTCATTCTCCAGAGAATTGAATGTGACACTGTTTGAAATCTCATCTTTCTAATGTTAGATTGTCTTATATGTCATTCTGAGAAAGAATTTCAAACTTTATTGAAGCTACAGGGAATAGCTAGCATTTCTATGTTTTGATTTCTTTGAGATCAAAACTTGATATCTGTGAAACAGGTGATCAAATAAATATTGAAAAATTGAAAAAGTCTCTCATTTTGGATCAGAAAATACCAATTACACAAATTTGATTTCTTTGAGATCAAAACTTGATATTTGTGAAACATGTGATCAAATAAATATTGAAAAATTGAAAAAGTCTCTCATTTTGGATCAGAAAATACCAATTACACAAATTTGATTTCTTTGAGATCAAAACTTGATATTTGTGAAACATGTGATCAAATAAATATTGAAAAATTGAAAAAGTCTCTCATTTTGGATCAGAAAATACCAATTACACAAATTATCTTTTACATACCTCATATTTTAGCCAAAACTTACAAATTCATGAAATTTATCTTTTCTACTTATATTTTAGTATTTCACCCATGTTTATTTATTCTATCAAGAGGAATAAAACCTTTATTTCAGGAAGATGCTATCCCTAATCAGCAAATCACTTGTCTTTTTTTTATCTCAAAGTAGAAATTCTGGTGACACTGATACAGTCTCAAAGAATATCTGTAGCTGTTAAATCTCCCTACCCCTGGCCAAATAGTATACCACAAATGGATCAAGCCTTACTAAATGATGTCTTTACCCTTCAATATATATTTTTTGCATGTTGAAGATATTTATTGAAGAGATTTTTCTATTTTAGTGTAGCTCTTGTAAGTGCCATGTTGCAAACTGAAGACATGGGATTCTATACAGTTGTTTACTTCCTGTCATTCCTCCCTCATTCAAAGATTTTCTGATTTTCTTATTAGCATATGTTAATTTTCCAGCTTAATAGGATACAGTGTGATATGTGAACACATGCAGAGAATATGTTTTTTAAGAAATCGTGGTAATTTTCTATCCTTGTCCTTATTATTTCTTTCTTTTTGGATGTATTAAATAAAATATATAGTAGATTTTTGTGAACTGTAGTCACCTCTAATGCTGTCAAAGAACAGACCTTATTTATTCCATATGATATGATTTGGGCCCTCATCATTCCCACTCTATTCTCTCTCCTTTCTCTTTCCCTTTCATAACATATGGGGTTCTATATTCAAATTAACTTTGTTCTTTCCCCAACAACAAGAGTATGCATTCAGTATTTTTCCTCTTATAAACTGATTTATAATTCTTAGCACAAATGACTAGTAAAAATTCAGCTTACTGTTACTGTGCCTGTGTCAAAATTCAATCGTTATTTTTTGTATAGTTTTTTTTTTTTTGTCTAATAGAACAGATTATTGCATGAGCATATGAGCATATTTTCATCTAAGCCAATCTGGCCAACTGGCAAACCAAAGGATCAGTGAAGCAACAATGTTTCAAAAAATAAGACCTAAATCAATAGCAAAAGAGACTCAAGTTGATGTTCCTTATTCACAACATGTTTGTAAATGCACACAAAGCTTTACTCTTTCATAGTTCTACTCCTATACCAAAAGAATTCCTATATTTCATTTAAGAAACAATAAACTGACAGATGCCAAGCACCTCATTCTATTAAAAGATCACCTTATGTTTAATCTCCTCTAAGGTATTTTGCAATGACCAAATTAGCCATATGCATAAGTAAATGATAATACTTTGAAGACAATGATAATGACTTATTACTAATAAATATGGAAAAGTTTAAATTCACATAGGGAAATAAAATTAGTTGTCAAATTTATGGCATTAATGTTTGTAACAGCTTTATTCGTAATAGCCAGAACCTGGAAACAACCCAGATGTCCCTCAATGGAGGAAAAGATACAGAAATTGTGGTACATTTAAACAATGGAATACTACTCGGCAATTAAAAACAAGGAAATCATGAAATTTGCAGGCAAATGGTGGGATCTAGAAAAGATCTTCCTGAGTGAGGTATCCCAGAAGCAGAAAATCACACATGGTATATACTCACTTATATAGACCTATAAGATAAGATAAAAATGCTAAACCTGTACACCTAAAGAAGCTAAACAAGAAGGATATCCTGGGGTAAGATGATCAATCCTCACTCAGAAAGACAAATGGGATGGATATTGGAAGTAAGAGAAAACAAGAAACAGGACAGGAGCCTACCATAGAGGGCCTCTGAAAGACTCTACCCAGCAGTGTATCAAAGCAGATGCTGAGACTTATGGTCAAACCTTGGGCAGAGTCCAGGAAATCATGACAAAGAAGGGGGAGTTAGTAAGACCTGGAGAGGACAGGAGCACCACAAGGACCAAATATATCTGGGCACAGGTATCTTTCTGAGACTGATTCTCCAACCAAGTACCATGTATGGCTATGACAAAGTAAATAACCTGTAGTTAATATAAAAATTAAAAATTGAAAAACAGACTCTTTTGAACTCCAAGCTTTAAGACCATGAGCAATGCAACTGTGAGGACTTCACAATGACAATTTCATTTTATTATTTCAAACCTCCATTCTATAATGCATTATTTAATCACAATGTCATCACAACACAAAATTTTCAACTTAAGTTGGCAGGAATATGTGTGAATTTCCATACATTTTGTCATTAAGAGTGAAAGCACAATTTTATTATGTAAAAATGCAAAAAATTTTTCACTTAATCTACTAAGTAACATAAATAAAAAATCTAAGTTACTTAAAAATATGTCAATATGTCATAGCTGGAAAATATAATATTTGTCATTTCATTGCAATTATTGACCTATCTACTTACCTCTGCTGCCTACTTACCTACCTACCTACTACCTACTACTTTTTTTTTTTTTGCGTGTATGTATGTCAGTGCATTACATGAATGCTTGGTTCCCACTGAAAACCAGAAGTAAATGGTTGGGGCATTTTGTTTGTTGATGTTGTTGTTTTTAATCATGTATATGCTTAGAATTGAACTATTGTAGAAAATGAAATGATGGGCGAAAGTATTTTGTTTTGTTTTGTTTTGTTTTGTTTTGAGACAGGGTTTCTCTGTGTAGATTTGGCTGTCTTGGAACTCACTCTATAGAACAGGCTTGCCTCAGTCTCATAGAGATCCTGTTTCTGGAGGACTGTGTGCCACAAAGAGTCCATCTAAAAGAGTATTCTTAAAAATGTCTATCATCAGTTGTAAAGAGGTATTTAAGACCATTCACAATCATAGATAAAATGAGTAAGATTTAAAAATTCACTTTAGCAATATGATTATTGCTTCCAATAAAACTTTAAATGAAGTTTGCTGAAGATATTTAAGGAAGAATAAACTTATCAAATATGAATGTGTACTTTTCCCCATCACTTAATGTGAGCTAATAAATGCACTTAATATCTGTGATTAAAATTCATGAGATCACTTATGATTAAACCATCCTTGATAATGGCTAGGTTCAAATTTTAATTATTTTAACTACTTAAAACACCGAGTTTCTATTTTATTCTCTAATTCGATTATTGATTTCTAGCCTGCAAGTGAGCCAAGCAAGCTGGCAGATGAGCAGAGGGCATTTGGTGCCATCTTGTGGCCTAGGTGATTATTTCTGTGCTTCATTTTTTTGTTTTCCTGTTGGTCTTTAAGCCTTCTAATAAAAATTCATACTTTTAATTCTTCAACGCCTGTGTTAAACTTACCAATCCGTGGGTAAACCTGAATTTCAGCACTGGGGAAATTTTTCATAATTATTCACAACGTTTCTGTTTATTTTAGTGTATTTACTGTGCCAGTTTCTACCTCCTGAATTACCTATTCTTTCATTACTTCAATTCCCCTACCCAAATCTTTTTCACTAATCTTGTTCAAACTGAAAGTAATACCTCTTCTGTGAAAAGGTTCTGAATATTTATATGTTTCAATATATAACTTTCACTCATTGAAATTGTAACAACAAATGCTGAATAACTGCACTTTGCTGAATGATAAATAATATTTGAAATAATTTTGAATGAAATTTAAAAAACATAAAGGAGTGGTAATTAAATTATAATATCAGAGTAGTACTTACACACATCTATCAACTCAAGGCCAGACATGCCATTTATTTGTTTTCTACTCAAGTCAACTATGAGGACCATAGCATGAGCACGGCCAGAGTGTTTGTTAGACTCTCTGGACCTGTTACAGAAAACCTAAAGTTGTTAGGTTGATGATGGAGAATGTGTGCAATTACAAATCTGATAAACCTGCAAATAATAGATTGTGTCTATGGCTAGAAAACTACAGTCTCTGTAGGTCCTTTAAGACATTCAGGTAAAAAGTGTTTCACAGCAGCTAGCTGTAGTGCAAAATTACCCTCTTTGAAATGTGTATTTTTCCTTCCACAAACTATTAAAGAAGTTATTTCTTTTATTCATCAGAATTTGAGCATCCCCACCATTATCCTGCCATCAAATTAAACGCTTTCCACAAAACTTCTCAAACATCTTCTGTAAAAGCATTTCCAAACTACTTACTTTTTTCTACCTACTCATCTCTTTAAAAGGAATCTTTAAGAAGCATTATACCTAGTACATCAGATCAGTGGACTTGGTAAGTGGCATGAATGCAGAAAGGAGAGGGAGGGTGGGATCGGGAGGGGAGGAGGGAGGGGCTTATGGGGGGATGCAGAATGAATAAAGTGTAATCGATGAAAAAATTTTTAAAAAAAGATAATTTAAGAACCTTAAATGACTTTC
>REGO01000602.1:563989-586742 GCA_010120015.1 Rhombomys opimus
CTTGGAAAGGGGCACAGTGGTGATGAGGGAGGGAGGGAGGGACTGGGAGGGAATGAGGGTTTGGGACACGGCTGGGATACAGAATTAATAAAATGTAACTGATAAAAATAAAAAAAATTAAATAAAAAAGAAAGGCTGGCAACAGCGTTAGAGACAAACCTTACTTCAGTTTCTAGGGGGCCCACGTGATGAACAAGCTGCACATCTGCTACATATGTGTAGAAGGCCTAGGTTCAGTTTTTGCAAGCTCTTTGGTTTGTGGTTCAGCCTCTGAGAGGCCTCATGAGTCCAGGTTAGTTTACTCTGTAGGTCTTCTTGTGCTGTCCTTGACAGCTCTGCCTCCCTCCATCCTTCTTCTCACTCTTACACAGCACTCCCTGAACTCTGCCTATTGTTTGGCTGTGGGTCTTTTCACCTGTTTACATCAGTTTTTGGATGAACATCTTGGAAGACAGTTATGCTAGGCTCCTGTTTTGTTTGTTTGTTTGTTTTTCATTATTTTCTCATACAATACATCCCTGCCCTCAGCATCCTCTCCATCCCCGTTTCCCAGTCCCTGCCCACCTACCCTCTCCTCCAGGTCTGCTCCTCCACTGTTTATGTTTAGAAAAGAGCAGGCTTTACAGTGACATCAAACAAACTTGTCATAGAGGGATGCAGTAAGAGGAGGTATTCACCATCATATCAAGGCTAGATGAGACAACCCAGCAGGAAGAAAAAGGTCCTATAACCACACTTTGATTACTAGGAGTCCAACAAAAATCCAATAATGCTATCTTTCCATAAAAACTGTAAGGAAAGCAATCATACAGTAACACCCCAAATTTATTTGTTTGAATTATGAACTTGGCCAATTTGACCTTGAATTTACAAAAAGCATGTCTCTGTACTGCACATGGAATATAATTTCAATGAAAACATTACATTTTTAGAAAAATGAATACTTGCTTCTAACATTCATAAGTTAAAAATTGATTTATTTTTATAATGTTTTCAAAATATTATGTTTCCTTTCTTAATGTTCTCATCTACATTGTAAGCACATGAAAGGAAAGTGAACAATCAAAAGGAAATGGAATATGAAAGTGGCAATTAACAGTCAGATAGATTAAGAGACTAAACTTCATTGTAGTTGCTTGACACCTCTCTATGGTCTGCCAAGGTCATGCTATTCTTAAATTCATTAGAAAAGTCTCTCTAAATAGTCTTTCTACACAAATACAATTCAATGTCTGTCTGTAATCCTAACACTCAGGAGGTTACGATAGGCAAGTCACCATGAGTTTAACATCAGTCTGTAGTGAGGCCCTTTCTCAAAAACTTAATTATTTAGTTAAGTAATAAAACGATAAATTTGATCTTTATGAATTTTTTAAAGGAATGTGTGACAACTTCTCTAATAGTTATTTCAGATGTGAGAAAACTGATCCTGTGATGGAAAGTTCAGCATTAAATCAGCAACAACAGTAAGATTTAACTTACCCATTAAGCCACTTTATCTTGTACCAGATACTTTATTGGTCTGTACATTGTATTATTGTTACTACTACAGCTGCTACGAATACCACTATCATTATTAATCATTTGGTTTTTTTTGTTTGCTTTACTGTTTTGGGAAGCAGAAGTGAATTTATTATCATCATCTTCTAATCGGTAAATGTATATGGGTGTAATATAATGATATGACTAAATAGACCAAACCATTGAAGAATAACAGCATACAATAACACGTGATAACATAATTGATAGCAATGAAACAGATATTTCGTTGTCTTTTAAAATAAAAATATTTAAGAGAAGGAAGAGAAATAAACAAGAGAAGTTAGAAGGAGCATGGTGATATTTTTGACTCCCTGTATGTAATTTTCACTGTTTCCCTCCAACAGTTATATTTTAATGATCTCTTCCCTCCATAAGCATTTCTTTGTTCATTCACTATTCTTGACTCAAAGTTAATTTATCACATCAGTGTCTCAAAAAATTATGTGCAGTTTACCATATCAGGTTTGATCTTTAGGATGAGCCTCATCAAAAAATGAGTTTCATAACTTCTAGACTGTGAGATTCAACTAGCTGACATAATCACCTTTATCGTATATACTGAGGATTTGATGGTATTTGCTCAATCAATTTCTTGAAAAAAATTTCTCAGAAGTGAATTTTCAAAAGTCATTATACTCTAACTATGGCGTAAAGTACATTCCACTTTTTCTTATAATTGTATGGATACCATGTTACATTGTAAGCTCAATTTAAATTATAAAGCCTTTCTTATTTCCATATTTCTGGGTAGGAATTGAGCATTTTAACAATAGTTCTCCCTCTTGATTAGTTTCTTTAGGTGTACAGATTTTAGTAGGTTTATCCTATATTATATGTCTATATGAGTGAGTATATACTGTGTGCATCTTTCTGCTCCTGGGATAGCTCACTCAGGATGATCTTTTCCAGATCCCACCATTTACCTGCAAATTTCATGATTTCCTTGTTTTTTTTTTTTATTGCTGAGTAGTATTCCATTGTGTAGATATACCACAATTTGTGCATCCATTCCTCCACTGAGGGGCATCTGGGCTGTTTCCAGCTTCTGGCTATTACAAATAAGGCTGCTACAAACATGGTTGAGCAAATGTCCTTATTGTGTATTTGAGCCTCTTTTGGATATATGCCTAGGAGTGAAATAGCTGGATCTTGAGGAAGCACTATTCCTAGTTGACTGAGAAAGTGCCAGATTGCCTTGCAGAGTGGTTGTACAAGTTTACATTCCCACCAGCAGTGGAGGAGTATTTCAGAGTGTCTTTATTTCTTTTTCTCTTCTGTCATGTGTTTCTGTTTTTAATTAATTAATTAATTAATTAATTAACATTCAGACTTTCATTTCCCCTTCTTTCTCTCCTTCCAGTCTTTCCCCTCCCACACTTTATTCCCCCACCATCCACTCTACCTCCCTTTCTTTTTAGAAAAGCAGAGGCCTCCCATGGATATCAACCACCTTTGGCATATCAACTTGCAGTAAGTTTAGACACATCTCCTGTGGAGGCTAGACAAGGCAAACCAGTAGGGGGAAAGAGTCTCAAAGGTAAGCAACAGATGTCAGATACAGCTGTGCTTCTTCTGCTAGAAGTCCCACAGGTAGACCAAACTGCCCATCTGTTACTTATGTTCAGAGGGTCTAGGTCCATTTCATTCCTGCTCTCTCGTTGGCAGTTAGTCTCTGTGAACCCCTATGTGCCCAGGTTAGTTGATTCTATAGATTTTCATGTGGTGCCTTAACCCCTTTAGCTCCTAAAATCCTTCATCCACTCCTCCTCTAAATGATTTCCCAAATTCTGCTTAATATTTTCCTGTAGGTCTCTGAGTCTGTTTCCAATCAGTAGCTGGGAGAAGCCTCTCTGATGATGGTTAAGTTTGGCTCCTGTCTGCAAGTGTACCAAAATACTGTTAACTGGGGTGGGATCTCTCTGATGGCTTGGGTCTCAAGCTGATCAGTCTCTGTTTGGCCATCCCATCACTTTCTGGTCCTTCTGTTCCTCACCCTTGCACATCTATATTACAGGCAGGACAAATTGTAGGTCAAAGGTTTTATAGCAGGAGTTGTGTACCAATCCCTCCATTGGAAGTCTTGGTTAAGGTGATAGCTAGTTAAGACTCCTTATCCCTATTGCTAGGAGCCTTAGCCCTGGTCACCCTCATAGATTCCTGGGAGTTTCCATGGCCCTAAGTTTCTAACTTGGCCAAGTGAAAATGCCACACCCATACACAAATTCCAGTTCTCACTCCAATTCCTCTCTCTCTCTATGCCCCCACCTGATCACTCCTGTTCTCATCCACACCCCCAGATATGTCCAGTCTCCTTCCCACATCCACCCACAATGTCTATTCTATTTACCCTCCTCAGTGAGACTTTGGTCTCCCCTTTGAGACCACACTGTTACTTAACTTCTTAAGGTCTATGGAAGTGTGATATCCTTTATTTATAGCTAATAACAACCTATAAGTGAGTATATAGCTGTGTGCTTCTCTGGGTCTAGGTTACTTCACTCAAGACAATTTTTTTCCAGTTAATTCCATTTGCCTGCCAATTTTATGATGTCATTGAATCATATTTTTTAAAGTTGTTCTTTGGTTGAGGGACATCTAGATTGTTTCCAGGTCCTGACTACTGGGAAAAAGCTGTTATTAACATAGTTGAGCAAGTGACCTTGTGCTATGGTAAAACATTCTTTCGGGATATGCTCAAGAGCAGTATAGCTGAGTCTTTAGTAGATTATTCCAAGTTAACTGAGAAATTACCAAACTGACTTCCAAAGTGGCTGTAAAAGTTTTCACTTTCATCAGCAATGAAGGAGTATTCCCCTTTCTCCACATCATTGACAGCATAAGCTGTTGCTTGAGGTTCTGATCTTAGCTATTTTCACATGTATAAGATAGAATCTCAGAATCATTTGACTTACATTTCCCTGAAGGCCAAGGATGTCGAACACTTTTTTAAGTGAATATCAGACATTAGAAATTCCTCTTTCAATAATTATATGCTTAGATCTAAATCCCATGTTCTAATGTTTTAATTTTAATTTTTATATGAATTACAGTTTTTGTAGCCCAGGTTTAGGTCCCTCCGTATGTCCCTCCAAATCCCACCTTCCCTTCCTCATCTTCTTCCATGCCCCTCACCGAGTCCACTGATGGGGGGGTCATCCTCCCCTTCCCTCTGACCCTAGCCTATCAGGGTTTTTCTGGCTTTTATAGTTTCTGCTGAGAAGTCCAGTGTAATTCTTATAGGATTGTTGTTACATGTTACTTGATCTTTTTCCATGCAGGTTTTAATATTCTGTCTTTGTTTTGTTCATTTAGTGTTTTGATTATTATGTGACAGGAGAATTTTCTTTTCTGGTCCGATCAGTTTGATGTTCTATAGACTTATTTATGTTTATATGGATTTCTTTCTTTAGGTTGAGGATACTTTCTTCTATGATTTTGCTCAAGTATTTCCTGGGCCTTGGAGTTTAGAGTCTTCTTCTTTCATTCCTCTTTTTCTTAGGTTTTGTGTATTCCTATTGTCTCAGATTTCTTCCATGTTTTGTTTCAGGAACTTTTTAGATTTGACATTTTCTTTGACTGATGTATCAACTTCTTCAGTTGTACTTTCTACACGTAAGATTGTCTCTCTTCCATCTCTTGTATTCTGTTATTGATGCTTCTGTTTGTAGTGCCTGTTCTCTTCCCTAGGTTTTTCATGTCCAGGATTGCCTTGGATTGTATTTTCTTTAATGCTTCTATTTCCATTTTTAGGTTCTGGACAGTTTTATTTACTTCCCTCTCCCTTTTGGTTGTATTTTCTTGTATTTCTTTAAGGGATTTACTCAATTCTTTCACCTGTTTGATTGCATTTTCTTTTGTTTCTTAAGGAATTTATTCAATGCCTTCACCTGCTTGGTTCTATATTCCTGCAATTCTTTAAGGGATTTTTCTTCCTCTTTTAAGGCTTCTATCATGTCCATGACCTCAGATTTAAGATAATTTTCTTGTGCTTCCAGTGTGACAGCATCCTCAGGACATGCTGTAGAAGGAAAGCTGGGTTTTGGTGGTGTCATGTGGCCCTGGGGTTTATTGCTGATGTTCTTGCACTGACTTCTAGCCATCTGGTTGACTTTGTTATTAGCATGCCTGGTGGTCTCTATTGTAATAGTTCTCTGGGGTTGTAAGCAGGTCTGGTGGTCCCAGATGGCCACAGTCCTCTGTTATTCCTGCTGCTCTCTGATCAATGCTGGTCTCAGGGGCTTCGGATCTGGGCGGGACCCAGAAAATGGCACAGGCCAGGAAACTGGGGTGTGTGGTGCCCAAGGGAAGTGAATCACAGAGGTTCTGTGGCAGACGTGGCCATTGTTGTTGGCAGGCTGTGGCAGGACAGTACATGTGGGTGGGTGGGTGGGGGTTCTTTTACCTTCTGCTCCCTCATCCCTGCTGGTCCATCCATGCTGATAGATGGCCATTGATCAGGATGGGTCCTGGGAAATCCACACCTATTTGCTAGTATTCCTATTTTTTTTCTTGGTTCTATAACCTATCTTCTCATCCTACAAAATAAATTTCCATCTTCAGGAGACCCATCACTTTAAATAACTCTGTTTACCAGCATGTGATGATTGGGAAGTTTTTATAAAAAAGGCAGTGGGGAGCAGATCTCAGTTCATTGCTGTCAGGTTCTTGTTTCCATCAGTAAAAGACTTTAGAGAGGATAAACCAAAACCAGTGGTGAGGAAAGCAGAGGGAATTAGCAAAAGCAATAGTTATAAGTGAGTTGAGGTTTCTTGAGAAAAGGTGACACTCCGAAAGGCTGAACTTGGCAGGCTTTGACTAATTTGTTTTTTAATTTATTACAACGTATTCACTTTGTATCAGAGCTGTAGGCCCTTCCCAGTCCCACTCTCCCTTTCTCTTCTAGCTTTGATTAATTTTAAGGGAATTTTAACATATTACACAGGTTGTTTTGTGCATGTGTACTAGGACACTTTGTAAAGGAATATTTACTACTTGGTATGTCTGAGTGCACACTGAAGCTGATGGGATCTGCAATTAGGCCTCATTCATCCATCACTCCAAAAAATCTAGTAGGTTAGTAGGTGGTTGTCGGGATCCTATTTAGACACTGTACTTCCTGTTTATCATGGAAATAATATGTTGGTTTATTGGGAATTTCACTTGCCACTTGAGTGCCTGTAAGTCATTATTTTTGTTCTCCTCTTTGTTCTGCTAAAGTCCTAATATTTATTCCAGAAACACTTAAAATTTCAAATCCCAAATTTCCTGATAATTAAAGCAGGTTATTTCACCTATAAGCTTCTATGATGTAAACAATGAACATTGAACATGCTTGAAAAGGTCAGTGTCAAAGGCCTGTAATCTCAGGTATTCTTCAATCTGTTCCAGGGGGATTACAAGTTCCAATTCCACCTGAGCATTAAAGCCAATTCAGGGTCAGTCTTCTCAGTTTAGTGAGGTTCCCTGTTAATACAAAAAAAAAAAAAAAAAAAGGTTAAAAATCTGTCTCTCCTCTAGGGTGGGATAGGGAGGGAATGAGGGAGCGGGATACAGCTGGGATATAGAGTTAATAAAATGTAACTAAAAAAAAAAAATTAAAGTCTGTCTCTGACATGAATTCAGTGGATAGCTCTTTGAACACCTCTCCTGGATCAGGGAGCAGCCTTGCCAGGCTGCAGAGGAGGACAATGCAGCCAGTTTGGATGAGACCAGATAAACTAGGGTCAGATGGAAGGGAAGAGGACCTCCTCTATCTGTGGTCTTGAAGAGTGGCATAGGAGGAGATGAGAGATGGAGGATGGGATTGGGAGGAGGCTACAGCTGGGATACAAAGTGAATAAACTATAATAAATATGAAAAACAAAAATAAAAAATGATTATGTGAAAAGGAAATAATTTGTTCTCTCTTTCTTTAATTACTTTTGGAACATATATATGTGTCTATCTTTCTATCATCTATCTATCTATCTATCTGTCTATCTATCTATCTATCTTTCTGTCTGTCATTGATCTAACCCACATAACACATTGAGTCCATTTAGTTTTGTATACACAAACATAACACACACCCACACATACACACACACCCACAATATGGTTTGATATAGCATAACCATTTAGGATGCTTATCTCTGTGAAAGACCAATTCTTCCTATCTGAGCGACCATCAATTTCCTAAAACTCCTTACCCGTGAGTGTGGCCTTGTGAGATTCCCTCATGTACCTTAGCATGTCAAATGTTTTTGCCATTCATTGGTCAGGTGTTGCAGTTAACATGTGCTACCACACTTGTCTTAAAACAATAAAAATTCCAGCATGTAGCTGATATGTATTGAAAATTGTGCTCATATTTAATAAATAAAAATAATGATTTCAAGTATTAAATTTCTCTACAAACAAAAGTACTGTTTATGTTTGATATAAAATTTAAGTACTTAGTATAACTATTAAGTAATTTTGAATAATAAATAATGAATATTCAATTAGAAAAAATGAAACGTTATTTTTGTTTGTGTGTGTTGTGATCAAGTTTAGAAATGAATAAATAATTCCAGATACATACTCTACTTGCTACAGCAAGACTGAGAAATTCATTAATCTTCATTTACATTCATGTTTGTTAAACTAGCAACTTCACACAATGTAAATAACTGATGAATAGAAATATTCATTTTTGTCATCTGGAGCATTGCACTTGGAAGTAAAGAAAATTCACTGAAATGGCACAAAATCCCAAAGCATATGTTAGGAAGAAATCATCTTAACCTTTATGAGGAAAATATAATACCCTGCCCATGGTCAATTAAATTTGATAGATATATATTGTTTGGATTCATGTAGCATGGTCCTCAGAGGGCTTGTAGTTATTCATGCACAAATTCTATTTCCTTCACTTATTAGATGTACAACCTTGAGTATGACTTTACTTTACCGAGATGAAGTGTCTCTATTTGTTCAGCCACAGCAGTATTTACCTACTGAGAAAATTAAATTGTTCTAGGCCATGAATAAGGAAGGATATCTAGTATGGTAGCTTTTATAGAGCAAGAAGTAAAAATGGTACCCACTGTTGTGTCATCTTTCTAAGGTACTTAACATTATTATCCTTCAAAATAGCTTCCCTTGAACAAGAACAGAACCTGCACAATTGTACTGCTCCCTGGTATCATGGTTCACCTTATTTTTCATGTGAACATAGCATGACATGATCAGTGACAGAAGAATATTGTGCAGAGAGGCCAGAGGTGGGAAGATGCACAGAATACTATAATTTCTGAAGGTGATATTTATGTCCAGTTTTATAAAATAAAACTAATAAAATTCACTGTGACCTTAAGTACTTCTTTGATTTCCTTCACTACCCAGGAGCAAAGCTGAACTTATGTGAAATCAGCGCTCAGACATGTGCTGGTAGTGGTAGCATGTAGGCTAGTGCTTAAGACTCCATCTTCTCTGTATTGTTCCAATTTTGGTATATTTGTGCTGCCACAGTAAAACTTTGGGCAGAGTGCAGGGAGTCTTATGGAAGAGTCAGGGGAGAAAAGGATCCAGAGTGTTCAGGAGCTATACAAGGACACAGACAGAGTCAACAAATCTGGGTCCAGGGGGGCCTGCAGAGACTGATGCACCAACCAAGGATCATGATGCATGGAGACCCCTTGCTCAGGTGTGGCCTATAGGCAGGTGAATCTCCATGTGGGTTCTCTAATAAGGTGAGCAGGGGCTGTTTCTGACATGGACTCTGTTGCCCATGATTTGATCACTTCTTCCTGGTGGGGTGGCCTTGTCAGGCCACAGCAGAAAGGGATGCATGCAGTCACAGTGAGACTTGATAGACTGGGGTCAGAGGGTAGGGCATAAGTTCTCTCCCAATCTGAAGATTGGGGGAAAGGGATAGGAAGAAGAGAAAGGGAGAAGATGCAGAAGGGAGCTACAATCAGAATTTAAAGTGAATAAATTAAAAAACATAAATTTATATAAAAAATGAAGAATTGGCTTCTTCTGTATTTTACAAATTTCTCCTTTTTCCTAAAATACCTCTCCTATTGACAAATGCCTGGATAAGTTGCTGCTATGGCTGAAACTCTTAACATTTCTGCAGTGGGTATTGATGTTTAATCTCTTTGAAATGCATGGGGAATGTAAGCACAGTAGGAATGTGCTTATGCCTGTTATCCTTTAAAACAGTGGTTCTCAACATGTGGGCCATGACCACTTGTGGGTTCACAGATGAGACACCCTGCATATCATATTCATAACAGTAGCTGTGAACATTATGATTCATGACAGTAGCTGATTCTACAGCTAGGAAGTAGCAAAGGAATAATTTTATGTTTGCGAGCCACCAAAATGTGGAGACATATGTTAAAGGGTCACAGCAAAGGTTGAGAACCACTGCCCTAAAGTAACTTATATAATGTAGTTAATCATAGATAATGATCCGGTGATAATTCTGAGGACCAACACACCCAATGGAAGGAAAAAAGCTCCTCTGAGTCAAGGTTTTGCTTTTGCATTCTACTTTAGGGCACATTACACACAATAATCATATTTATTTAATTAAAAATCGTTACCTTACTGACTGTAACCTGATAAAGTTTATTTTATTTGAAAATGGAATATTAGAATTCTAATCTTTAAACTGTTTTCAAAATATCTTTTTAATACTTTAAAATATTTCAGCTACTTTATTAGATGCTAGCTTTAGGGATTTTAAAATGAAATAATATTAATAACACCTAACCAAAATAATCTGAAGAAATATAACTACTATAGTATGAAAACCACAGCCAGTTAGTATTCGCATATCAAGAGCTCTTGGAGAGCTCAGATGCAGTGAATTCATCACATCACAGTTTCTGTATCTAGGGCTCAGGAAACATGAAAGATTGGGGGCTCCAGAATGATTATTAAATCCAGAATACAAGGTACACTGCTGTGGAAAACAATTCTGTTTTAGTATTGGCTCATAAACAAAACCTAAATATTGGCAATGTTAATGGACTCATTAATGTGTAAGGGGGGAAACTTAGGAGAATTCTACTCCCAGACAAAGAACTACAGGCAACTATTGACTGCTAAGAGAAGAAAAATAAGCCTCTATCATGAGTGAGCCCACTTATTGATTGTTCAGTGCAGAGCAGGGAGCCTTTAAAGAATGTATACAGCAGCAACAGAAATTGATTAAATAAGCTATGTGCATACATACATACATACATGAACATATATATATATATATATATATATATATATATATTTGTGCATACACATACACAAATAAGTAACAAATATAATCAAAGAAAAAAAAAAGAAGCTAAAGTTAGTCATTTGATGTTCAAGTTCATTTAACCTTTCTAAGAATTACGGGTCTATCAGAGCTCTACAAATTATACCATGTTAACTAATTACTCCAGCTAAGGAAGGAAGGAGAATGAATCATTTGCTCATAGACCTCCATTAGGTTTTGGATAACAGTTGTTCTTCAGCTGGCAGGAACCTGGGATGGTCCTCTGGATGCCTCTGTCTTCTGATGTTTCTGCTTGCTGCTGGAAGCCCAGGATTCTGGACAGAAATAGGTCAAAAGTCCTGAGTCTCCAAGGAATGGCTAAAGCACTTTAAGGCATTAAATATAACGCTTTCCTTCATGCTACAGAACAGAGCTACTGCACATAAAGTAAAACAAAGAACTGAAAGGTGTGGAAAAAGTTTTCCACTGAGTGTTACAATTTAGCTATTTTAGATAAGATTACCGGTATTAGAGAAAGTGGGAATCCAGAGTTCCAGAAGCCTGTAATGATACCAATGTGTTACAGCCCTTGGTTAATCTGCTGTGCTTAGCACTGCAGAGGATGTGGGAAAAGCCCATGCCTGGTTGGCTTGCAGGAGAAACACAGGTCCAGCAGGAAATTCTCTGGCAGCACTACCAGAAATTCAGTGGCAAGTTTTCAGGGAGGAGGGGAGCCCTTCCACCCTGCAGAATAAATGAGTCTTAGGCGACCATGCTAAAATAGTAATAGTGTCACTGAGCACCTAGCATCCATCATGTTTATTTGAATTTATAAACAACAAGGAGGACCCTAAGAAGAATGCTTAATTATCATTCAGAATGGCAAACAGGATAGACAGCAGAGGTGATGTAAGAGAGGAAACTGGATAGGAGCCTACCATAGATGTCCACCCAACAAGGGTTTCACCCAACAAGGGGTGGACTCAGATGCAGAGACTCACAGTCAAACTTTGGGCAGAGTACACAGAGTCTCATGAAAGGAGTAGCTAGAAGGACCTGGAGGGTACAGGAGCTCCAAAAGGGGACCAACAAAGCCAAAAATTCTGGGCCCAGTGGGCCCTGCAGAGACTGATGGAAACAACCATGGACCACGTTTGGAGAAGACTTAGGTACCTCCTCCCTCTTTCTCTCAAACAAAGCCCATAGGCAGCTCAGTCTCCATGTGGGTACCCGAGTAAGGGGAGCAGGGACTGTCTCTGACATAGACTTGGTTGCCTGCTCTTTGATCACTTCCCCCTGGTGATGCTAGGCTACAAAGGAGGAGGATCCAGGTAGTCCTGATGAGACTAGATAAGGTTGGGTCAGATGCCAGAGGAGGAGAACTCTCTCTTTCAGTGGCAGAAGAGGGAGGGAGGGTGAGACCAGGAAGAGATGAAGAAGGGGGCTATAACCTGGATATAAAATGAATAAATTGCAAAAAGTTAAAAAAATTAAATAAAATACATGTTGCACAGTGGGAGGGGTTTTGAGGGTGAATGTCTTTTATTAGCCCGAGTCCAGGATGTGAGGGATGATTGACTTACATATTATGCCCAGATCTTGAAGTCCCCAAAGACCAAGTGGAGTCACATATGCAAAAGCAAAGAGCCTTTATTCTGGCTTAAGCTCAGGCTCCCAGCCTTCACCAGAGCATTGGATCCCTACAGAGAACCCTCAACAGCAGTTAGGCAGGGTTTTTATTGAGCTATAAGCAAGCAGAGGGAATTTCCAGGTTAACAGTTACATAACTGGGTGACATTCAGCAAGTGCAAGCTTGTTACGAAGTGATTGGCTAACACTGAGCAAACTATAGACCTCAGGAATGTTAGGTAATTTCCTGTTAGCCTCTGATTGTTTCTGTTCAGGGGTGTTTTCTTCCCTTGGGCTTCCTTTGTGGCTTTTCAACTGCCTGAGGGTTTGAGGAAACAAAAACTTAAGACTACCTGTTCTGAGGAGAATCTGAGGCCTGTCATGGAGGCTGTTAGGCCTCCTTAAATTTTAGGCCTTCTTAGGCCTTTCAGTTCTTTGTTTCATTTTATGTGCATTAGCACTGTCCTATCACAAGAAGGAGAAGATAATATTTAATTATCCTATGGGTGAAGAATAGCTCCAGGTAAAGTTAACAGACACTGAGAAAGTCAAGGAAACAAGACATTTTATTAGCATAGGGTGGCTTTCTTCAGGAATTCCCAGGTCCGTGGCAAAAAAAGGTTTTCTTATCAGGGAAAGGTCCAGCCTATAATCTTCCCTGAGGGCTATGTGATGCTCCTTACAAGATCTGCGATTACGAGATCATGTAGAGAAATAACCCTACTAAGAAAAGGGAGTCCACCATCTTCTACCATCTTAGAATAAATGAGAGGCTATCTGGAAATGTCAGACTTCAACCTCATCCAGCAGAATTCCACAGATAACCATTTTAAATAAAGTGGAAAGGGTGCATAAAAATGCTGAAGATTGAGGAGTCACAAGAAAATGTTTCAGTTATTAATTGAACGTGCTTACTCATTAATAATAAAATCCAAAATTTACCCAGCCTGCAAGAAGTATAGCAGTAAAGAAGGAGCAGAGATTGAAGGAATGACCACCCAGTGACCGGCCCAACCTGAAACTTGCCTCACAGTAGTGAGCCAACCAGCGACACTATTAGTGATACTCTGCTATGCTTGCCAATAGGAGCCTTGTATAACTGTCCTCTGAGAGGCTCCGCACAGCAGCTGACGGAAACAGATGCTGAGACTCCTAGCCTAATGTGGGTCAGAGCTCAGGGAGCCTTGTGGAAAACTGGAGGGAAGGATAGAATGACCCAGAGGGGACAAGAACTCCAAAAGAAGACCAAGAGTAAACTAACTTAGGGCTTGGGGCCGTATAGAGATTTGATCACCAACCAAAGAGTATGTATGGTCTGGACCTAGGTCCCTTATACTTATCTAACTGATGGGCAGCTTGGTATTTGTGGATATCTCCTAGCAAGTGGCATCCAGGCTGTTTCTGAAGTGGGCTCTGCTGCTTGCTGTTGAATCACTTTCTCATAGTTGGGCTGCCTTGCCAGACCTCAGTAGTAGAGAATGCATTCAGTAATGATGAGACTTGGAGCTTCGGGGTGGCTTGATACAGGGGTGGAGGAGTCCTCTTTCTGAGAAGGGGAGAGGACAAAGGGGGAAGAAAGTAGGAGGGTGGAACCAGGAGAAGAGGAGGGAGGAAGCTTTTCATGTTGTAAAGTGAAGAAATAAATAAACCTAATAAAAATAGAAAGGAAGAAAGAAGGAAGGAAAGAAAGAAAGAAAGAAAGAAAGAAAGAAAGAAAGAAAGAAAGAAAGAAAGAAAGAAAGAAAGAAAGAAAGAAGCTATCGGAGCAAGGTGGCATATGCCTGTAATACTAGCATTCAGGGAGGCAGAGGCAGGTATATCTCTGTGAGTTTGAGGCCAGCCTGGTCTGCAAAGCAAGCCAAGGACAGCCAGGGTTAAACAAAGAACCATTTCTTGAAAAAAACGAACAACAAAAAAATAAAGCCAGTCTATACCCACCCTATCTAACTCCTTTCCTATTATTCTGCAGAAGTATGTCCTTAACAGCAATCCCTATGTTATAGTGCAGATAAGTAATGGCAACATGCATTTATCATTTTCAGTTTGCAGTTTCCCTTTGTGTCATTTGTTTCAGTTATTATTTTGTTCTCATTTTCTTCTCTTTATATGTTTTAAGCTTCTTAAATAGTGAAGTGTATATTCAAGAGACTGACGAGAAAGATAGTCTTACATCTGGATTTCTCATTATTTTCACATCGCTTCTATAAAAACATGCTATATTCATAGTGGGTTAAAACAGATTTTCATTCAGAATTTCAGAGACAAGAAATCTGAACAGATATTGAGGCTATGCTGACCTATAGGGGAAGAAGGGTATGTGCTTGCTTGCAATGTACTTTTACTAAAGTTGTTCAAGTTTCATGTTGTTTGGTTCCTTCTTCACATAGGTCTAACTGCCTTACACATATATGACAGTTTCTCTAACATAGGGATATTTATGATTAAATTAACAGTACCTGGGTTGAGACACAATGGTCTATCTCAAGATGCTTAATGTGATCTGGTGAGCAAGATACTGTAATTAGTTACAAGTACTAGAGCCTGAAACGGTGGCCTTACTTAAATTGTCAGCTGTATGATCTTCTAGAATTCACATAAGGTATAACACAAAAATCATCTTTAACATGGGCTGTTAGGAGTTGTTCTGATGCTGCCCCTCAAGTGCTGGTTACTCCCCGGACATTCGTATCCTGTTGTGTAAACCTGCCTAAGACAAACCTGATTGGTTGATTAAATGGCCTATACCTGGGTAGGGCAAAATGGGGTAAGCATGGCTAAGGTTCCCAGTCTTTTTTTTTATTTTTTATTTAACTTTTATTAATTACACTTTATTCCTTTTGTATCCCCTCATAAGCCCCTCCCTCCTCCCCTCCCGGTCCCACCCTCCCCCCCTTTCTGCATGCATGCCTCTCCCCAAGTCCACTGATAGGGGAGGTACTCCTCTCCTTCTTTATGATCTTTTTTTTTTTTTTTTTTTTTTTTTTTAAGGAACCTTGAAAAATCTTCTGACCCTGGGGAAAGCCAGTCCACGGCTTAAAATAGCCTCTGGGTAGCCAACCCCAGCATGCCTCGTGGGCAATGCAGATAGGTCCACATACACGGAAGCAAGCCAGATCCTCAGCCTTAGCCAAATATGGAGTTGTTTGTGACAGAGAGCACTCACCATCGGGAAGGTGGAAGGCGGAAACCAGCTCCATCTTTAAGGCGCGGTATTACGCAGCTCTCTACAGTTCCCTCTTTTTGTTTTAGACGCATCAGGCAAGAGTAGAGGTCTGATCTCTGATATTAGCAATATATTGGGACTTTGTACCAATGTTCATTTAGGTGTCATCCACCCAAAGAGCATCAGACCCGTCTGATACCTTTTTCTCAGAGGCGGGACCTGGGGCATCAACCCGCATGCAATCAGACATGCTCTTCTCTGGGTCGAGAGCGGCTGACCCTGAGTGCAGTGCTTAGCCTCGCATCCTGAGCGTAACATTTTAGCTTTTTATGGTAGCCAACCATGCTTGGGGAGACTGTCCTGCTTCAATGGCTGTAAAGGCCTGAATGATCATGGCTGCATTACACTGTTGTGAGACTCTTTTTGAGGACAGGAGAATCAGAGGAAGGAAGAAAAGAGGAAGGAGGCCCCATGTGGGTTAGGTGGAGATGGAACTATGTGGGCGAGGAGGAAGGACTCTGAGGATGCTGTGGATGGAATACAAGCAAGTATTTATAAGATTATGAATGGAAGGTAGTCCAGATAAAGAGAGTTAAGAAGGATAGCATTGGATGGTGCCTGGGAGATCAATGGGGAGATTATTGAGACAACCCAAGGTAAATAAGGCAATTATAAAATCAAACAGGTGTCTGTGTCTTATTATTTGTGATATCAGGTAAAATAATGCCACCACAATAATTATAGAGCAAATAATAATAAACATTATATATCCCAACAGTCATTTTTTATTTACTACAACAAACGACATATATTTTCTAATAAAAGGATCACAGGAAGTCCAGGATAAATGTAAGAAGGCATTTATTATGTGGTTGAATAAAAATATGATATATTTTATACTTAAATATCCCTACCAATGCATAACTATTCCACAAAATTCTAGAAAAACTTTGAAAAGGTAAAATATGACTGTGAGGGCTAATTATACCATAACAACATAACAGATAATTTTATGTCTTATTATTGTGATGGGAATTACTAGTTTCTGATGCTTGTCATGCCTCCAAATATGGACCAGATCAAATTATTCCCATTACCTACCTAAGTTAGTACTTATGATGTTTCAATTTTCTTACTGTTGACAAGTATAAGACATGTTTGTTTCATTTTTCCAATTTACCTCTCAAATATTGTCCTCAGTTAAAAAGAAAATGAATGAGGTCAAACAAAATCAAGAAAAATCTAATTGAGGTCTTTTTGTTCAGCCACTACAAAATTATTGTTCTCTCTATGTTTTATAATTAAAATGTAATATTCTGTGAAGTTCAATTTAATAGCAAAGAAGCAGGCAATATAGGAGATTAAAATTAATCCTTAATCACTTGTTGAGTCATTAGCTGAAGTTTCAATTTTGCAGAAAGCATCAAAATTGAGTACCTATATTACTAAAATAAATACATCAATTATTTAACAAGTTAAATAATGATTAAATAACATGTTTTCTTCTTTAAAATATCTATTAATTCCTTGAGAATTTTTCTTTTATTTCCCTGGATCTTTTTTTAAATTAAATTTTTATATTAATTACATTTTATTCACTTTGTATCCTAGCTGTAGCCACCTCCCTCATTCCCTCCCAATCCCACCTTCTCTCCTTCATCTCCTCCCATACCCTTTTCAAACTGTTTCTGTCCACCTTTCCACTTTTCAAGTCCACTTTCCAAACTGTTTCTGTCAACCTTTCCACACAATCATTTCCAGATACATTGTCCCTTCTATAACCACCCCAAAAGTACTTCCCAAGCAGACTGGAATTTGTAGTCTCTATGAGAGCACTGTTTCATTGCCAGGGCCTACACTCTTAGGAAAAAACTGTTTTCCTCTTTTCTCACCAGCTAACATTTGCCAGTAGCTCCTCTGGTAGGTATGGAACTTGACATTACCTCTCCATACTGGAATTTGGTCAACTTAAGAATTGCTCAGGTATTGTACACACTGTCACAATCAATGTAAACTCATTATAGCAGCTGATTTGAGGTTTCCAATTGATAGTGTTTTGTTGTTGTTGTTTGTAGTTATCTAACATTTCTTGTTCTTACACACTTCTATGCCAATTCTAAAGTAATATCTGACCTAGGAGAGGCCTGAACATGTGTTTTGCAGAAGACTTTGGAACTTTGGACTAGAAGACTTACTGCTCTCGAAATCTCAGTGGGAGATTTTATGCAAGAGCTTTGAAGAGCATAGTGTTGAAGGCAATGCAGACAACGTAGGTCTGTCTTGTGAAGTTTCAGGGGGAAACTTCCTATTTTTAATTAAGTTTCTGTGGCTCTAGTTAGCTGGGACTGTTGAATCTGCTGTGATTAACAAGATCTTAGAACTAGTATAGTGTAACCTTTGCTTTGCTGAGATCTTTGATGCTGGCCACCTGGAGTTGAGAAATTATTGGTGAATTAGAAGGACAAGAATGTCTGAGGAGAAATCCCACGGAAAATGTTTCCTGGAGTCAGCACTCAAAAAGTGTTTCAGACATGTCAAAGGTTATACAACGTGCTGGCATACTAACGTTGTAGTGTAAGAATCACACTTGTGGTGCTAGTTTTGTAGGTGTGATGGAGTCACATACAGTAGCTGAGTATGCAAGACAGCCCAGGAGAGGTTCCCTGTGAAAGAGCATCCCATCTGCAGCAGAAAACTCAAGTAATTTTGAGATGCCAGTAAAATGGGATGACTACCAAGAACAGCAGAAGGAGTGAAAGGGAGCCATCTGGAGCCTAGAAGTCAGCTGATTGTGCAGCAGAAGGCAGGGCCAGAGAAGTTATTCAAGCCCTATGGAGGAGTACAGAGGATGTGTGTAGATCCCAGATATTGGACATTGCATTATTAATACTATTGGAAATATAATTTAGATTTGTTCTGATTGTGACTGTGCCCTGGTTCTTCCCTCTTGAAGTAAGAAAATGTTTACATATTTTTGATATTTCTAGGAGCTCACCTTGAGAAAATTTAAAATATATATATTTTTAAAGAGACTGGGTATTTTATAGTGACTGAAATTTTAATGTGTTTAAATTTTTAAAGACTTTGGAAATTTAAAGCTATTGTTTTTTTTTTCTTTTTAATGTGAGATCTTGGGGATGAATGAGAAGGAAAAGTTTATGGCTTAATGGTGATATGTTTGTGTGTCAAGTTGACAAGTGGACAATTTCCATGAATAGTTTTATGTCAACTTGACATAAATTAAAATTGTCTGAAAGGAGGGAACCACAATTAAGAAAATACTCTATAAGATAAGGCTGTGGCCAATCCTGTAGAGTATTTTTTTTTAAATTAGGGTTTGATGCTAAGAAGGCACAGTCTATTGTCGTAGTACTAATCCCTGGCTGGGAGGCCTGGGTTCTTTAAAACAGCATGCATCACCATGGGAGGAAAGCTAGTTAGCAGCACATATCTAATGCACACATCTGCAGTAGATGCTGCCTCCAAGTCCCTTCCATGCTTGAGATCCTGTCCCGACTTCCTTTCATGACCATCTGATAATGTAGAAGTAAATGCAAATAAGTACCTTTCTCCCCGAATTGTTTTTGTCATAGCAACAGTAACCCAAAGTAAGATACTACATCTTCCCAAGCCAGTCATTACTATAGTTCATAGCATTCCTAATCTCCTATGAAATAGTACATAACACTTTCCAGCAACAGTAGGAATAAATCTATCAGGTCAGTATCTGTTTGATTTCTTCATGTTTTATAATTCAATTATGTACTGTGCTCAGAAGGGTCTAATCATCAAGTTCTTGAACATAACCAAGAGTATTAGCATTAACCTGGAATGTTTGGGAGTCCTTAGGACATCATTGTCCAAAACATCCTGAACAATAATCATTCCCTGGCACTGAGTTTTACATTTGTTATCCTGGCTGTCTATTAAAGACATTGTTGCTCTGTTATAAAATAATTCCATTTAAACACACACACACACACACACACACACACTCTTATCTATAACACATTGTACATATATTATATACACTCTATATTATACAATAAATCTATATGTATACATACATGCATATATATATACATGTAAAGATTTTACAGTATTAGGATTTCCATATGACATTTTCAAAAGTTTTTTAATATTACAGATTTTAGTGGACAGCAATCTTTCCAGATTAGAATATCTTTCATTTTTCTGCTGGTCTATTCCTGCTGTTCCCTAGTTTATTTCACGAAAACATTTATTTTCATTCTTAAGTTAAAAAGGTGACATTTCACAAGTACATGTAATAGTATAATTGCTTAACAGCTCTTCAGATACTTGAAAATTAATACATTTGCAGCAAAATAGAAAAAATGAAGTGTCAAAACTTTCTTTTGTCTTAGACATTCTATCAGTATTATGATTATTTTAGATTTCATTAAATGATATTAAATAATTAAAATCATCTTTTCATTTTAAAGATGATATTACTTTACAAATCCAGATTTGCACTGAAAGTCAGGTAGCTAATAGGGTCTAAAATGTATCTTTTTCTCTTAGAGTATTAATAACAGATATGTGCAGTATCTGCCTTTCTGTACTGTATTTGTTTCTATTGCTGTGGTAAAACAATGACTAAGGCAACTTTTAGCAGATAGCATTTCATTGCGCTTTGGATTCTGAAGGGTTGGAATCTATGACAACAGAGCAAGGGTACATGTCCTAAACTGCTCTTTCTAATGGACTCTAAGTTGCATTTTATCAATACTAGGAATTAAGAAAAAAGTAATTATCTAAGGGAAAGAAACAATTTAAAAGTTATAGGCAACTATGGTGGAACAATCTCTTCTCTAAAATCTCCTAAATCAGTGCTACATGGCAGTTCAGTGTCTAAGTGGGTTCCATAGTAATGAGAAGAGGGACTGCCTCTGACATAATCTGATTGGCCTGCTCTTTGATCACCTCCCCCTAAGGGGGGAGCAGCCTTACCAGGCCACAGAAGATGACAATGCAGCTACTTCTGATGAGAACTGATAGTCTAAGATCAGAAAGAAGGAGAGGAAGACCTCCCCTATCAGTGGACTTGGGGAGGGTCATGCATGAAGAAGGGGAGGGAGGGTGGGATCAGGAGGGGAGGAGGGAGGGGCTTATGTGGGATACAAAATGAACAAAGTGTAATTAATAAAAAAATAATAATAAAATAAAATAAAATAAAATAAAATAAAAAGAATAAATAAGGAATAAAGACTAGACGAGTAAAAGAAAAAAAATTACGTAACAGAGTTATTTGAGGTTGAATTGTTATTCAAATGTCAAATGAATTCAGTAACAAGTGTTTGTCAGCATATGCTATGTAGGACCATCTGTAATTTTAACAACTAACATATTGACATACATAAAAACTTGTTTTTAAAGGTTAATATAACAATATATATACATATTTATATATGTGTAATATAATATACACAAATAAATTTTCCAAATGTTTTCTTGATATTCATATTACATTTTTCTTGAATGTTATTAAAAAGCTCATTTTCACAAGCTAATCTGCACCAAAGTATATTGAATTTTTTTAACAAGGAAACATTAGTCAAATAATTTAATGTGTTTGAATATTTTTTCAAGAGTATTTTACAATAAATCTCACATAGCATATATTCAAAAGGCATTTTCATGTGTAATTTAATATAACTTAAATTTTAAGAAAAACATATAAAATAAAGAAACATTAAAATATACACATGCATACAATATTTTAAACAAACGAACAAAAAACAATTCAATTATCATCAAATTTGAAAATGTTTAAAATAATTTCGAGGGTGGGGACACACAAATACGAATTTACTGCTAAGAAAACTAGTCTTAAATTTCTTTTTTTTTCTTCAAACTTACATTTATATGTGTGTGTGTGTCTGTCTGTGTATGAGTACACCCACATAGGCATGTGAGTATGCATGTGTCTCAGTGTGTGTCCACCATATAGAAAGCATGAGCGTATGGAGGTTAGTGGAAAATTCCTAGAGTCAATTTTCTTCTTTTTTCATGACAGTGCTGTGACTCAAACTCAAGCCATCAGGCTATGAAGCTACTGTTTATCTGCTGTGTCCGCCCCTTGTTTCCTTAATAAGCCTCATTTCTTAGCCCTGTACTAATTGTGTTCAGTGCCTTGAGCATGAATACTTGTTGGTTCTAGTAAATGACTGATCAAGAAATATCTAAATACATTTAGTGTTATTTATGGTGGCTTAGGAAATTCTTTAAGTATAATTTATTTGAGCAAATAGTTTGTTCATCTCGGTAAAAATCTTCCTTTCTTAGGAAAATGAATCACTTGTCTTCATCTCTATTTATTTATCAAACAATGCCTTAACATTAAACCTTAATTTGAACTTTTTATCTTTCTGTGATCAGTGTACCTATTAAATTACGAAATCTACACATGGTCATTTAGAAATTCATATTGGGAAAACCTAACTTAAAATACTTTAATATAAGTATTCTCTATGACTTTCCAACACCACATTTCATTTTTTATAGTGAGTCCAACTCATGACACTGTTCTTTTGCTGCAGCTCTCAAAAATCTACTTTTTATTATTTTAAAATATTTATTATATTAAATACAGTTTATTCACTTTGCTTCCCAGCTGTAACCCCCTCCGTCATTCCCTCCCAATCCCAACCTCCCTCCCACATCTCCTCCCATGTCCCTCTCCAAGTCCAATGATAGGGGAGGTCCTCCTCCCCTTCCCTCTGACCCTAGCCTTTCAGGTCTCATCAGGACTGGCTGCATAGTTTTCCTTTATGGTCTAGTAAGGCTGCTCCCCCATCAGGAGGAGGTGATTAAAAACTCACCCACTGAGTCCCTGTGCCCCTTACTAGGAAACCCACTTGGGTCCTGAGCTGCCATGGGCTACATCTGTGCAGGGGTTCTAGTTTATCACCATGTATGGTCATTGGTTAGAGTATGAGTCTCAGAAAATACCCCTGTGCCCAGATTTCTTGGTTCTGTTGCTCTCCTTGTGGAGCTCCTCTCCCCTCCAGGTCTTTCTATCTCCCCCTTCTTTCATATGATTCTCTGCACTCTGCTCAAAGTTTGGCTATGAGTCTCAGCATCTGTTTTGATACCCTGCTAGGTAGAGTCTTTCAGTAGCCCTCTATGGTAGGCTCCTGTCCTGTTCCCTTATTATTATTATTATTATTATT
>REGO01000602.1:591887-613477 GCA_010120015.1 Rhombomys opimus
TAGGTTATCTCCATGAATAGTCCTTGGTTGGAATAGCAGTCTCAGAAAAGACCCCTGTGCTCAGAATTTTTGGTTCTGTTGCTCTCCTTGTGGAGTTCCTGTCCTCTCCAGATCTTACTGTTTCCCACTTCTTTCCTAAGATTCCCTGCAATCAGTCCAAAGGTTGCCCATAAGTCTCAGCATCTCAGCTTTTGATAGTCTGCAGGGCAGAGCTTTTAAGAGGTCCTCTGGGTCAGGCTCCTGACTTATGCCCTCTTTTCTCCTTCTTCTGATGTCCAGCCTCTTTGCCTTTCTGGATAGGAATTGAGCATTTTAGCAAGAGTCCTCTCTCTTAATTAGTTTCTTTAGGTGTACAGATTTTAGTAGGTTTATCCTATATTCTCAAGTACACAAAAGGACATTTGTTCTCCCATATTTGTAGCAGCCTTATGTGTAATAACCAGAAAATGGAAACAGCCCAAATGCCCCTCAGTGGAGGAATGGATGCACAAATTGTGGTGTATCTACACAATGGAATATTACTCAGCAATAAAATAAAGGAAATCATGAAATTTGTAGGTAAAAGGTGGGATCTGGAAAAGATCATCCTGAGTGAGCTATCCCAGAAGCAGAAAGATGCACACGGTATATACTCACTCATATAGACGTATTATATAGGATAAACCTATAATTTTTTTTAATATTGGCTCAGATAGTAATTGTGTTTGGGAGGCAAGTCCAAAATGCAAAGAGCACTTACAATTGGAGGTAGCTTCTCTTTGCAAATAGCTCCAATAAGTCAAATAATCCTTTAAAAAGGTATGGAGACAAGAGGCAAAAAAGGAGTCTGCAACAATGGGCTGAAAATTCTTTCTTGGAATGACAGATTTTGGTTCTTTTCTATAAATATGCTGTTGGACAAAAGAGATGATATATTGGTTAGTTTAGATGGACAAACAAGTAACATGCCTAGAGACTACAAGTTTCAGTCTAGCGACTGAAAAGTGTGATAAAAAGGTAGGCCACATTTTGTTTTGGAGACCATCTGATCACTAGTGAATTCAGATATACTTCTGTGGGTACTAGAAAGAGATACTGAAGGCTGAAAATGAGAAGACTTAAGCAAGCCTGAATGTAGATATTAAATGCTGCTTAAGGCAGCTTGGAATTGACTATAGTCTGTTTTTCTATCATTTCTGGAGATACAAATTTTTTGGAGACTTGGCATATCATACCATTTCTACTGCTTTTGAATATTTAAGGTAATTAGTTTAATATTTGATTCCTGACACCCTAAACTGATTTTTAGGATTGTTTTTTTTTATATTTCTTTAAGTTATTTATTTATTTATTTATTTACTTTATTGATTACACTGTATTCACTTTGTATCCCCCTATAAGCTCCTCCCTTCACCCCTCCCAATCCCACCTTCTAACCCCCTTCTTCACACATGACCCTCCACAAGTCCACTGATAGGGGAGGTCCTCCTCTCCTTCCTTCTGATCTTAGTCTATCAGATCACCTCAGGAGTTGCTGCATGGTCATGTTCTATGGCCTGGTAAGGCTGCTCCCCCCTCAGGGAAAGATGATCAAAGAGCAGGCCTATCAGATTATGTCAGAGGCAGTCCCTCTTCCCATTGCTATGTAACCCACTTGAGCACTTAACTGCCATGGGCTACATCTGTGTAGGGGTTCTAGGTTATCTCCATGAATGGTACTTGTTTGGAGTATGAGTCTCTGGAAAGACTTCTGTGTTCAAATTTCTGGTTCTGTTGCTCTACTTGTGGAGTTCCTGTCCTCTCCAGATCTTACTATTTCCCACTTCTTACATAAGATTCCATGCAAACTGCTCAATATTTGGCCATCAGTCTCAGTATCTGTTAGTATCTGATAGTCTGCAGGGCAGAGCCTTTCAGAGGCTCTCCATGGCAGGTTTCTAGCTTGTTTCCTGTTTTCTTCTTCTTTTGATGTCCTTCCTCTTTGCCTTTCAGGATGGGGATTGAACATTTTAGTCAGGGTCCTCTCTCTTGATTAGTTTCTTTAGGTGTACAGATTTGACTAGGTTTATTCTATATTACATGTCTATATGTGTGAGTATATACCATGTGTGTCTTTCTCCTTCTGGGACAGCTCACTCAGGATGATCTTTTCCGGGTCCCAACATTTACCCGCAAATTTCATGATTTCCTTATTTTTCACTGCTAAGTAATATTACATTGTGTAGATGTACCACAATTTCTGCATCCATTTTTTAGTTGAGGGGCATCTGGGCTATTTGTAGCTTCTAGCTATTACAAATAAAGCTGCTAAAAACATGGTTGAGCAAATGTCCTTATTGTGTACTTGAGCCTCTTTTGGATATATTCCTAGGAGTGGTATGGTTGGATCTTGAGGATGCGCTATTCCTTGTTGTCTGAGAAAGCGCCAGATTGATTTCCAGAGTGGTTGTACAAGTTTACATTCCCATCAGCAGTGGAGGAGGGTTCCCCTTTCTCCACAGCCTCTCCAGCATGTGTTGTCACTCGAGTTTTTCATCTTGGCCATTCTGATGGTTGTAAGGTGAAATCTCAGTGTCATTTTGATTTGCATTTCCCTGATGGCTAATGACGTTGAGCATTTCTTAAATGTTTCTCTGCCATTCTAAATTCCTTGACAGAGAATTATCTGTTTAGCTCTGTTCCCCATTTTTTAATTGGATTACTTGGATTGCTGCTTTTCAGCTTCTTTAGTTCTTTATATATACTGGATATTAGCCATCTATCAGATAGAGGGTTGGTTAAAATTCTTTCCCAATCTGTAGGCAGACGTTTTGATTTATTGACAGTGTCCTTTGCTTTACAGAAGCTTTTCAGTTTCATGAGGTCCCATTTATTGATTGTTGCTCTTAGAGCCTGTGCTGTTGGTGTTCTGTTCAGGAACTTGTCTCCTGTACCAATGAGTTCTAGGGTCTTCCTCACTTTTTCTTCTAACCGATTTAATGTGTCTGGTTTTATGTTGAGGTCTTTGATCCACATGGGCTTTAGTTTTATGCAGCATGATATGTATGGGTCTATTTACATATCCAGTAAGACCAGTACCATTTGTTGAAAATGCTATCAATTTTCCGTTGTATGATTTGGTATCTTTGTTAAAGATCAGGTGTCTACAAGTGTGTGGGTATATTTCTGGGTTTTCTGTTTGGTTCCGTTGATCTACCATTCTGTTTCTATGCCAGTACCATGCAGTTTTTATTACTGTTGCTCTATAGTACAGCTTAAGTTCAGGGATGGGGATACCTCTAGAAGATCTTTTATTGTAGAGGATTGTTTTAGAATTTCTAGGGTTCTTGTTATTCCATATGAAGTTGAGAATTTTTCTTTCAAGGTCAGTAAAGAATTGTGTTGGCAATTTGATGGGAATTGCATTGAATCTGTAGATTGCTTTTGGTAAGATGGCCAATTTTACTATGTTAATCCTGCCAAGCCATGAGCATGGGAGATCTTTCCATCTTCTCATATCTTCTTCAATTCTTTCTTCAGAGTCTTGAAATTTTTTTCATACAAGTCTTTGACTTGCTTGGTTAGGATTACAGCAAGGTACTTTATGTCATTTGTGGCCATTGTAAAGGGTGTTGTTTCCCTAATTTCTTTCTCAGCCCTTTTGTCTTTTGTATACAGGAGGGCTACTTTCTTTTTTTTTTTTTAGTTAATTTTGTATCTGGCCACTTTGCTGAAGGTGTTTATCAGCTGTCGGAGTTGCCTGGTAGAAATTTTGGGGTCACTCAGGTATAAATACTATCATCTCATCTGCAAATAGTGATAATTTGACTTCTTCTTTTCCAATTGTATCCCCTTGATCTCCTTCAACTGTCTTATTGCTCTAGCAAGGACTTCCAGAACTATGTTGAAGAGATATGGAGAGAGTGGGCAGCCTTGCCTTGTCCCTGAATTTCAGTGGGATTTCTTTAAGTGTCTCTCTGTTTAGTTTGATGTTGGCTATAGGCTTGCTGTATATTGCCTTTACTATGTTTCGATATGTGCCTTGTATCCCTGATCTCTCCAAGACTTTAAACATGAATTTATGTTGGATTTTGTCAAATGCTTTTTCTGCATCTAAGGAGATTATTGTGTGTTTTTTTATTTCTTTCAGTTTGTTAATACGGTGGATCACATTGATGGATTTCCGTATATTGAACCACCCCTGCATACCTGGGATGAAGCCTACTTGGTCATAGTGGATGATATCTTTGATTTGTTCTTGTATTCGGTTTTCAAGCATTTTGTTGAGTATTTTTGCATCAATGTTTATAAGGGAGATTGGCCTGAAATTCTCTTTCTTTGTTGGGTCTTTGTGAGGTGTAGGTACCAAGGTGACTGTGGCTTCATAGAATGAGTTTGGTAATGTTCCTTCTGTTTCTATTTTGTGAAATTGTTTGAAGAGAACTGGAGTTAGTTCTTTTTTGAAGGTCTGGTATAATTCTGTACTGAAACCATCTGGTCCTGGGCTTTTTTGGGGGGTGGGAGACTTTCAATGACTGCTTCTATTTCCTTGGGGGATATAGGACTATTTAATTGATTTACCTGGTCTTGATTCAGTTTTGCTAAGTGGAATCGATCAAGAAAATTGTCCATTTTATTTTGATTTTCAAATTTTGTGTCATATAGACTTTTGAAGTAAGTCCTAATGATTGTTTGGATTTCCTCAGTGTCTGTAGTTATGTCCCCCTTTCATTTCTGATTTTGTTAATTTGGATGGTGTCTCTCTGTCTTTTAGTTAGCTTGGCTAAGGGTTTATCTATCTTGTTGATTTTCTCAAAGAACCAGCTCTTGGTTTCATTGATTCTTTGAATTGTTTTATTTGTTTCTAATTGATTGATTTCAGCCCTGAGTTTGATTATTTCCATCTGTCTCCTCATTTTTAGTTTGTCTGCTTCTTCCTTTTCTAGGGTTTTCAGGTGAGCCATTAAGTTGCTTGAATCAGCTGTCTCAAATTTCTTCTTGAAGGCACTTAGTGCTATGAACTTTCCTCTTAGCACTGCCTTCATTGTGTCCCACGCGTTTGGGTATGATGTGCCTTCAATTTCATTGAATTCTAAGAAGACTTTAATTTCTTTCCTTATTCCTTCCCTGACCCAGCTGTCATTTAGTAGCAAGATGTTCAGTTACCATGTGTTTGTAGGCTTTTTGCTGTTTCTGTTGTTGTTGAGGTCCAACTTTATTCCATGGTGATCAGATAGGATACAAGAGATTATTTCAATCTTCCTGTATGTGTTGAGGCTCACTTTGTGACCCACTGTATGGTCTGTTTTGGAGAAGGTTCCATGAGTGTGGCAGCCCATTTGGAGTTATTGGCAAATTGGAATGCGCATCTGTGCAGTGGATCTTGGGCTTTTGGCCCCAGTTGCTATCTAAGCTTGGAAGCTAAGAGATTGACCCTGGCTATTTCACTAGAAGGTTCTGACCCTGAGAACTAGATAGTAAATTCCTTGCTACCATAGTAAGCAGACAGCAGGCTATATGTAACCTTGAGTGAGCTCTCCTATGTTTTGACCAAGTAAAGCTCTTATGTGAGAAACTGCTTGTACTTTTTTGCCTACTTAAGTGTTAACCTGATGTCCATTAAATTGACACCTTGATCCAAGCATGTAGACTTGGTATCCTTCTCTGTATCACCCTGTCTCTCTCTCCCCAGCCCTCTCTCAGGTGGTATTCAGGTGTCACTGCTGGCTGGTGACTGATGGAGCTGAAATCCCAGGAACCTGAGATGGAGGACCAGCTGAGACAAGTTGTATGGACCACAGGAGTGCTCACAAAGCAACTGACCAAGGTAAAGTGAGGTGACCATCAGGGGCAGGAAACTAGTAAGATAGGATTTATCAGATCCCTTAAATAGGTCTTTAAGACACAGAGAATTAGAATAAAACTCCCTAATCCCTTTACTTTGTAAAACTAAAGAGTTACTTGAAAAATTAGAGCAGCAAACAGGCAGAAAAAAAGTACTTCTAAGGTTATTTCAAATGTACATAAAGGAGCTCAAACAAATTTGTGTAATTTGAGAGCAAAACAAATGATTTAGGAGCTAGATAGTGAAGATGAAATGCAGTCAAAGAAAAAAGCTGCCAAGTCTCATAAGTCAGCGTGGCTTCCTGTGCCTTCCCTCCCCCTCCCTCCCCCCATGGTTGTGGGTCCACGGGATCACTGCAGGAAGATATTACTGTTCTCTGAGAGAAAATCCAATTAAAACGAGAACAGGTTCAATTTTAAAAATTAAAAAGTTAAATATTTAAAAATATATAATAATAATAATAATAAATAATTTTAATGTAACACAAAAGGAGTATTCACTCAGAGTGGACTTCCTTTTGTGCAACAGTGGCTTTTGAGAGTGTTAATTGAACCTGTAAAACAGCTATCAGACCCTATCAAACTAAAGCAAACTTAACTGGTTATATTAAATTTTGTGCTGATATTGGGCCACTCTCAACTATCATGTTAAAATTACAGCTGAACCCAATAAAAAGAGTTTTATCTGTGTGCTTAAATATACAGTCATGGTATGTTTGTTTTTGACTGATCTTAAATGGTTAATATATATCCAGGTTATAGATTAAAAGTAATTAAATATATTTTAAAGTTATTTTCAAACTGTTGTTTAGAATATATATATACATATATATGCATATATATTTATAAGGTCTGTAAACACATATGTTTAAAAGGCAACCATATGATAAAACTCTGTCATCTTTGCTATATGATATGGGTTAAAAATTATTATAAAACCTCTTAGTTAACATAAAATTTGTTTCCTTTTAGACTGAAAAGACAAGTCTCATTTTAAATTGGTGTTGGTTTTAAAAATTGAATTGTTTGCACTGGTAAATTTTGAAGTTTGGTTTTGACTTTTAAAATTATAAATATGCTTTATGATTTCACTCCTAAAGAGGATGCTTTGTTTAATATTACAAAAACAGGTTTTAATACATATTTAAATGTTTAAAAAGCAGGTACTGAGGTTGTTTCTTGTCTTTGTCTCTGTTTTTTGTTTGTCTGCCAGCTGTCTGTTCTGGTTTCTGGTTTTGGTTTGCTTGCATGATCTGGGGATGCAAGGAGAGTTTCCAGTCTGGTTGAGGGAATCTGGAGGACGCTCCAGTTTCCAGGGAGGAGACTAAGAGAGGGCCCAAGGGGCCTGGAAAGTCCCTACTTCTTTTGGGACCAGGAGAGAGGGTCACTGGGACCCTACTCTGGATGGAGAGAGGGCTACTGGTGCTCGCTCTCCATCTGGAATCTGTGGAGAGGGCCATGGGGGCTCTGCTTCCTCTAGACTCTATGTGGGGGGGGGGTCCATGAGGGGGTCCACTCCTTCTGGATTCTGTGGGACTTGTGTCTGGTAGGGGACGGTCAAGTCCTGGTATTTGGGTATTCTGGTTACTCCAAGGTGGCACTGTCAGATTTCTATGTTCCTTATGTATGTGTATGTGTGTATGGTTATCTGTGTATGTATGTTTATCTGTAGACTTTGACTAACGATATTGATATTCTTGGACATGAGACAATTTAAATCAGCACCTCTGACTTTGGTCCTGGACCATCGGATTTAAATTCTATAAAACATTTTAAAGTTTATCAGGTGTTTTAAAATAATAAATATTGGGCAGTCTAACAAAGAGCTTGAAACAGTTTCTCAAACCTTTGGGGGAGGTCAAAAGACCTTGGTATTTATTTTATTAATTTTGCAAAGTAAAACCAAGCCATGCTGTTTTAAGCCAATTAAAGAAAAAAACTGCAGTTATTATAATGTTTTGTGTCAGGAAAAGAACTATAAAATATTTTGTTTGTCATTTAAAAAAGCTGAGATTCTTCAATGCAAAATGTTTGCTTATGCTCTTAAAAAAAAAAGAGGACTGCAGCTCCATATTAGCCCAGGGCTATACAGGGTTATATTCAGATCATTGTTAACCATTATAAGGCATATAGTTCCCTCTAACTCACTGTGGAACATGCCCATTTTTGTAATTTAAAAAATCTAACAAATTTAGATTATTACAAGATTTTTAAAAAGGTGAATGAGACTATAATAATTATGAGAACATTACAACTAGTACTCCCATCACCTAATGGGATTCCTCAAAACACTTACACTCTCCCACTTGGGCTAGTCAAACGTTTGCTCAGATTCAAAGACTTATTCAGGCTCATCATAATCCTTTTGCTATTATTCATGTTAGAGCCCATTCTGGCCATCCTGGACCTCTTGCTTCAGGTAACCAGACTATTGATAAAGCCTTAATAATCTTGGCTCAAGAAACACCTATACACAAAGCTCAACTGAATCATGAATTGCATCATCTTAATAGTCACTCCTTACATTTAACTTACCGCCTTACCAAAAAACTAGCCAGAGAAATTGTTAGAAAATGTAACAATTGTGATGTTTTCCATCCAGTACCTCATCTTGGGGTTAACCCCTGGAGGGCTGATGCCAGGTCAGCTATAACAAATGATGTGACTCATTTTATAAAATTTAAAAAATTAAAATTTATTCATGTAACTATTGATACCTGTAGGGATTTATTTTTACTACCTTGCATTCTAGAGAAGCTGCACGCCACATTATAGATCATTGTTTGGCTGAATTCGCTGTTCTTGGCATGCCACACCAAATTAAGACTGATAATGGAACAGCTTATACCAACAAGCCCTTTCAATTTGTTTTGTAAAAAATTAAATATTAAGCATGTAACAGGTATTCCTTATAATCCTATGGACCAAGGCCTGGTTCAACATGCCCATGCCACCATTAAGATATATTTACAAAAGACAAAAAGGAGGAATTATGTCCTCCTCATTCATCCAGAGCTCAATTTAATTTTTTTTAACTTTGGACAAACATGGCAAATCTGCAGCTAAACATTGTTGGCACCCTAAAACCTCCATGGTTAAATGGAGGGATCCCATTTTAAATTGGGGATGAGGATATGTTTCTGTTTTTTTTGCAGGTTAAAGATGCTGCTTGATAGCTGTTGGAGAGACTGGTGCAACAAGTGGATTATTTCAAGGAACAAAATCATTCCCCAAGTGATGATATTGCTGATCCTGCTATAGCTGATTCATCCAGTGAAGGCTGATTTACACCTTTGGGCCTTAGTGCCCAATCCATGTTAGCACACCTTTGTTTGGCTGGTCTGGTATTATTAATCTTTGTTTTTGTCAGATGTGTTCACTTAGCTCAATAGCATCAAGCTAAATTTAATGCCATTAAAACAGCAGCATGCTCTGACTCCCTAGCCCCAGGTAGGGGCTTGGCTTGCCCAGCTCAAATGTCAGCTTTAACCTCTCTTTTTCTGTGTGATGGGCCAGTTAGTCAATGAAGGGTTCCGAGTAATCAGATATTTACCAACCTAAGGCACGGAAATCACCCTATAAGCAGGATTCTCCTATGACGGGAAGATATCTATTAGGACTCACCCCCACCTAAGACAGGCAATGTCCCTTTGTTTTAATTCAAAACAGAGGAATTGTGGCAGCCCATTTACAGTTACTGGCAAATTGGAATGCGCATCTGGCCCCAGTTACTATATAAGCTTGGAAGCTAAGAGATTGACCCTGGCAATTTCACAACAAGAAGGTTCTGACTGTGAGAACTTGATAATAAATTCCTTGCTACCATAGTAACCAGACAGCAGGCTCTGTGTAACCTTGAGTGAGCTCTCCTATGTTTTGACCAAGTAAAGCTCCTATGTGAGAAACTGCTTGTACTTTTTTGCCTACTTAAGTGTTAACCTGATGTCCATTAAATTGACACCTTGATCCAAGCATGTAGACTTGGTGTCCTTCTCTGTGTCACCCTGTCTCTCTCTCCCCAGCCCTCTCTCAGGTGGTAGTCAGGTGTCACTGCTGGTCTGTAACACATGAGGTGCTGAGAAGAAGATAAACTCTTTTGTGTTTGGGTGTAAGGTTCTGTAAATGTCTGTTAGGTACATTTGATCCATGACCTCTGTAAGAGACATTGTTTCTTTGTTTAACTTCTGTTTTGTTGACCTGTCTTTTGTTGAAAGTGGGGTGTTGAAGTCTCCCACTATTAATGTGTGTGGATCTATGTGTGGTTGAAGTTTTACCAATTTTTCTTTTACAAATGTGGGTGTCCTTGTATTTGGGGCATAAATGTTCAGGTTGTGATGTTTTTCTGGTGGAATTTTCCCTCGATGAGTATGAAGTGTCCTTCTCCATCTCTTTTGATTAATTTTGGATGAAAGCCTATTTTATCTGTTATTAGAATGGCTACTACTGCCTGCTTCTTGGGTCCATTTGCTTGGAAAGCTGTCTTCTATCCTTTTATCCTCCGATAATATCTATCTTTGTGACTTAGGTGTGTTACTTGTATGCAACAGATTACTGGGTCTTGTTTATGCATCCATTCTGTTAGTCTGTGTCTTTTTATTGTAGAATTGAGTCCATTGATGTTGAGAGAGGATAATGACCAGTGGCTGTTAGATCCCTTGATTTTGATGTTGGCTGTGGTCATAAGTTTGTGTGCTTGGCTATTTATTTTTTTACTGTAGTGAGGTTAATTATTTCCTGTGTTTTTTCTTGAAAGTAGCTAGTTTTCTTGGGTTGTATTTTCCCTTCTAGTGTCTTCTGTAATGCTGGATTTGTGTATAGGTATTGTTGAAATTTGTTTTTGTCATTGAATATCTTGTTTTCTCCGTTTATGAGGATTGAGAGTTTTGTTGGGCTATCCAGGCCATTCTGGCTTTCATAGTCTCTGTTGAAAAGTCAGGTGTGATTCTAATGGGTTTGCCATTATGTGTTACTTGGCCTTTTTCCCTTGCAGCTTTTATTATTTTTTCTTTGTTCTGTATACTTACTGTTTTGATTATTATGTGGCAGGAGGATTTTCTTTTCTGGTCTAATTTATTGGGTGTTCTGTAGGCCTCTTGTATTCTTATTGGCCTCTCCTTTAAGTTGGGGAAATTTTCTTCAATGATTTTGTTGAAAATATTTCCTGGGCCTTGGAGGAGGTTATCTTCTTTTTCCTTTATTCCTATTATTCTTAGGTTTTGTCTTTTTATGTTGTCTTGGATTTTTGGATGGTCTGTGTCAGGAATTTTTTAGACTTAACACTTTCTTTGACAGATACATTGATTTCTTCCATTGTATCTTCCACACCTGAGATTCTTTCTTCCATCTCTTGTAGTCTATTGATTATGCTAACCTCTGTAGTTCTTGTTTTCTTCCCTAAGTTCTTTCTCTCGATAGTTTTCTCCATTTGTGTTTTCTTTAATTTTTCCAATTCTGTCTTCAGGTCTTCAGCCACTTTGTTGATTTCTTTCACCTGTCTGACTGTACTTTCCTGTTTTTCCTTCAATTCCTTCAGCTGTTTGTTTGAACAATTCTCTGTTTCTTTTATTTCTTTCAGTGATTTAAGTATTTCCTCTCTAAAGGCCACAAACTGTTTGGCTGCATATAATCTGTTTTTCTTTATCTTCTATTTCTTTACAGATAGCCATATTCTGCTTGTTCTTATATTCCTCTATTTCTTTACGGATGGCCATAATCTGTTTGAGTTTATCTTCCTCTAGGTCTTTATGCATTTTATTTGTTTCCTCTCTTATCCTCTTCATGAGCATAAATGTTAGGTCATCTTCTTGAATTTCGTTTATTCTGGGGTGTCCAGGGCCACTTGCCCCTGGATAACTGGGTTCTGGAGATGTCATATTGCTCTGTGTTTTATTGGTAGAGCTCTTACGCTGGCCTCTACCCATTGGGCTATAGTAGGTGTTTGGAGTTAGTTTCTGGTGGTTCCTGGAATCCTCTGGTGGAGACAGTCCCCTTGGCAGAAAGATGTTTTTTCCTGAAGGAAGCCTCCTCAGCTTTTTGGGTATAGTCATTGTATGGTTGGTGTTTTCAGGAGTTGCCACAGCTTACCTCAGGCATAGAGACCTGAGTGGTAACTGTCCTTTTTAGTAGAGAGGACTCTCCTCTCACCCGGGGATGTCCTCAAGACAGCTGCCCTGCTTCTGGGTTTCTTGCTGTAAATTTAGTGACCTGCTGCTGTAACCTGTGTGTCACTTGGTTTGGTCAGTTTTGTTAGGGATAACTGGTTGCCCCTTGGAGCAGTATCTGGGGGTTGATCTCAGGGATCCTGAGCTTTTGTAGGTCTGAGGTTGGGACACTGTGCCCCAGTACTCAAGCGGTAATCTGTGGTGGTTGAGTACTGCTCTCCTGGTGACAGCAGGCTATCTGGTGCACAGCAGGTCCCTGGGTTGGGCCAGTCTGCTGGGCCTTTTCCAGGGATATACTGGGTGGCCTAAGTCCTTCCCCTTTGCTTTGTTCCCTGTGAGAATTTCTCCAGACAGTGACTCCAAGTCTTTGGTGTCCTGGGGAACACAATTCTGTCTGTGAGGAATAGTTGGCACAAAGCAAGTCTTTGGGCTGGCAGCGTGTGTGCCCACCTGCTAGTCTGTGACAACTTTCCCAGGATATACTGGATAACCTAATTCCGGTCCCCGTTTCCTTCCTTCCCTGTGGGGTTTACTCCCGACAGGGACTTCCAGTCTCTGTTCCCCTGGGGTGCACAGCTCTGTCTGTGCCAGAGAGCTGGGCGCAAAACAATTCTCTGTGCTCCTAACTTGGACCCAGTTCAGTGATGGCGGCTCATACCCGCAAGTCTGCAAGACCTTCCCCAGGCAAGCCTGGGTGGCCCAAGTCAGCACCTTTTCCTTCCTTCCCTGTGGGGCCCTCTCCAGACAGGCATTCCCAGTCTCTGTTGCACTGGGGCGCACAGCTCCATTTGTGCCAGAGAGCTGGGCATGCAGCCACTCTCTGTGATGCTGGCTTGAACCCATTTCAGTGATGGCGGCATGTACCCGCCGATCAGTGAGTCTTTTTCCAGGTAAAGACTGGGTGACCCATGGCCAGTCCCACTGCCTCCCCTAACCCGTGTTTGGTTTTTTTTTTTTTGTTTGTTTTTTTGTTTTTTTTGTTTTTTTTGTTTTTTTGCAAATGGGACTCCCAGTCTCTGGTGTTTTTTGTGCCCACCATTCAGTCTGGGAAGGTGATCGGGACCCACAGATGTGTGGCTCTGTCTGGCGACCTATTGCCTGCGGAACCTGGGATCTCTTCTGGATTCTGGCTGGGTGGCCTGAGAGTGGACCCTACTGATCCCCACACTGTGGGGGTTCCCTCTCACCTGGGAGACATGATCCCTGTTGTTTTAGAACCCAGAGTTCAGTCTCTTGGTCACTGTACAGAAAATGTTGTCCTCCTCCTCAGATGCAGTGTTCTTCTGGCGCTGCCATCTTGTCCCTCTCCAATTTGTCTTTCTAAGTGAGGATTGATCATCATACCCTGGAACCTCCTTCTTGTTTAGCAGTTACTCAGCAATTAAAAACAAGGAAATCATGAAATTTGCAGGCATATAGTGGGGTCTAGAAAAGATCTTCCTGAGTGAGGAATCCCAGAAGCAGAAAGATACAGGGTATATACTCACTTATATGTGGACACTAGACCTATAGATAGGATAAACATACTAAAATCTGTACACCTAAAGAAGCTGAACTTATAGATATTTTAATCATCAACAAAAATATCAATTTTTTCTAAGAACTCAAGAAACAAAAGCATAAACTGTGTGCAATCTCAAAAATATCCCATTTTGCCAATCTCTACTTAAACTTGTACCTAGCAAACATAAAATCACTGAAACATTCTTCTTACACAATTATTTGTCCCTAGCAAGCTGAAAGTCAAATACAGTTTGTTATTCTTCAGGAAGAACATGTTAAAACAGTAGCAAACATTATTTTTAGTTATTTGTTATGAAATCATGATGTACATAGACACACATACCCATAAACATACATGTGGTATATATGTATGTGCGTGTGAGAGAGAGGGTATGAGTGTAATGCACAAAGGGTGTGGAACAAACCACTGTCTTTGTTCATTCTCATCTAGCATTATAACTTTGGGGTACAACTCTAGGCCCAATATTGTTTATAATCATCATTTGAATATATCATCCTGATATGTCCTTAGGAGAGGGAGATGCACGTTTTACACCTTAGGCGAGTTTCTCTTCATTTAATGAGGCTAAAGATAGAAACAGAGCAGAGTTACTATGTAAAGTACACAAAGGTGATACACACTAGTAAACGTCAAGGCCTAATTTACTTGGCATGTTCCTAATACCTGGTCTTAATGAAACCTGAGTCTTTGTGCTGATAAGATTGTAATTGATTATGACAATTTACAACTAGAAAATTTGAATACAACTTTAGTGATATCCAATTATGCCTCTTACTTGTATATGAAATTATGTATTATACTTAAGAAAATTTTATAACCTGCATAAAAAAATAAAAAACCTAAATATTGTCTATTTAAAATAAATATTAAAACATTTTAGTGTGTGCATATTTATTCATTATAGTAAAGATTTATGCCTTATTTAAATTTTGTCATTGAGGAAGCAAAATATTTTCTAGGTTACCACTTGTTAAAAATATACTGAATTCATTTATAGTTTCTTTTCCATAAGTAGATACTTTAACTCACATCCTATGTTTATTATTTAAAATCCAAAATGTCCAAAACTTTTATTATATAAAATACATCTTATATAATTTATTATTAAAGTAAAGTTGGAAGTAAGAATAACAAAATTAAAATTCACGAGCAGATTTTTCAGGTTCTGGCAGGTTCTGAGATACACAAATTACTGAATATATTTTAGATGCTTAATGATTCATAATAAGATTGCAGCACTTTCATTTTGTTTCCATTTGATCTCTCTGAGAGAGAAAATAAAATTGTTACCACTTGGTGGTGCTGGTGGATAATATAAAATCCAAATTCTTCTTGGCATATATAATAAAAATCAATGATAACTGTGAGTTAAGTAAAATTAAAGAAAGGAAGCTCAATTCACGTCTATCATTTCATAGTTTTTATTTCTCTTTTTGACATAGAAGTGTAAATTAGGCAGAATAGTTACTAACAATGGCTAGAATCCTCACTAACTAGCAAGAGTAACAGAGATCTTTAGTAAAAATTTCAAAGCATTGAGGACAGACTGTGAGTGAGAACATTATGTTTATTTATGAATTGTCTCTGCTTTGGTGTGAAAAATTACTTCAAACACGGTTTATTTTCAGCCTCTAAAAAGCACTTTTTTTTTTTGTTTGTGTGTGTGGGTTTGTGTGTTACTGTTCGTGCTCTTACCTGGTATAATACCTGGATTGCATTATTTGATATTTTATTGGAAATCATGAAGTTTAGCATGCAATTTAATGTAATAATAACATTAATAGTAAATAAATATGAGCAAATCATATGACTTTAATTACAGTCAATGTCAGAATATTTTCAACTAGAAATTCAGTTTGTAGTTTAACATTAAGAACTACATTGTTTTCTCAAAAGTACAATCTTAGTACAGTTTCTAGTATTTATTTGGTATTTTTTTTCACTTAATTTAGATCCAAATTTTGCATTTTTAAAGATGCACACAATTTTATTATATATTCAAGCTTGCATTTCTTTGGCCACACAAACACAGAAAATTATGTACATGTTTTTGTCACACATTAAATTGGGACAAGCTGATGAATTCCTTATGTCCAACGTTGACCTTGACTGTGGTGCTCTGTAGGGGGTGTGAGATGATACAGTTATGAGGAAAAAAATTTCAATGACAAAATGAAAGTTTTCAGTTTCACTCCACTTCAAAGAAAAGACCCCAGCTGACATATATTCTTTGTCACATTGGTAGGCAGATACATTATTAACATCTTTGACATGGAAGAATTGCCAGCCTGAGGGCTTCAAATTCTGCTTCGGTACAGATAAAAGGAGAAGCTCTTAACTCTGCTCCTGACAACAACTGATTGAGAGACAAGACAAAGGATGACCCTGAAGCTTATTTGTCACTCTGTGTGTCTGTTCAACTTTAGGGTCATAGACTACTTGGTTTGAGTTCACATTAATGCCTTTGAATGTTTTAAGTAGACTTGATAACAATGAGGATAGTTAGTAAAACATTGACCTCCTGTAAAATGCATGCAAAACCAACTCTAAGATCACTGAGTTCTAAAGACTCACTGTCATGAATGAAACTCAATCATTCTCTTTCCTAACTGTAACTAATAACACACACACACACACACACACACACACACACACATATATATATATACATGCCCAATTGATAACTCTTCATTTTCTTAATTGATGAAGACATCAAAGGACAAGTTAGTGTAAAAATCAACTCTTTATAATTGTACACTTTAAAATATGAACTGTTATTTTCTTTACTATTGGTTTGATTTGTTTCCTGTGGTGAATTGAATAATTTTCCTTTTTTTTTCTGTTACAAAAATAACTGTCAAAGCAAATAAATAAAAAAGGATTTATTTGGGTTCACAGTTTTATAGCTGAGGGCAGAATTCATCATGGCATGGAAGGCATGGTAACAAAAGCTTCAGTCAGCTGGTCAGAATCCATCAACACTCAGGAAGATAAGAGAAAGGGAAGAAGAAAGGAAGGAGAAGAGAATAAGGAAGGGCAGAGGAAAGAGGGAGGGGGAGCTTATGTTTAGTTTTTCACCTTTCTTTCTGTCAATTACCCTTGCACATGTTATGGTATCACTCAAATTCAGAGTAAATATTTCCACCTTAACCACCTAATCAGAAACCCCCATACAGAAACCAGAAGTTTATCTCTTAGTTGATTCTAAATAGTATCAAGATGATGATACTACCCACCACAAGTAGATCTGTTATTAACTTGTTACACAAAAATAAGACATTTTAAACCCTAAACTTCTATCCTTAGTCTCCATAGACTTGGGGCCAATTCACAGTACAAAATATGTTCTGTGAAATTTAAAAACTTTTTATTTTTATGAAAAAAATTTCCTTTAATGAGAAAATGGTTTGCAAATACACTATTCAGCTTTTTTTTAAATATTTTTTATCAGTTACATTTTATTAATTCTGTATCCCAGCCGTGCCCCGAACCCTCATTCCCTCCCAGTCCCTCCCTCCCTTAAAGTTTTTAAGTAGTCCCCAAGTTGCTCAGAGGCGATAGTGCAAAGTCTCTATGGACACTGAGAAAATATGAATGTGAGCCCCCATGCCGTAAAAAATGTTACGATCTTCCAATACGCAATGACACAAAATAAACATTCTCATTCCAAATTAGAGCAGAGACAGAATAGCCAAACCCCAAAGCAAAATCCAGAAAAGAAGCATCAGATCCTATAGCATCATATCACACATCTTGGGCAAGAGAAAACCTTATGTATACATAGAAGAACTGGGATTGCTTCTCAAGCCCTTCTGCTAGCAATACTCCTGCCTGATCTCTTGGGTTGGTTCTGATTTCCACATGTTTATGTGACTTTTCTCGGTGGATGTTCCACAATGCTGGTGTTTCAAACACGCTGGGATATTTCTTGCAATTTATACTTGACCTTCACTGCTTTATGAAATGGGTCTTCAGAATCTACTGTCTGTGATTTTCATCATGGCCCCTGTTGCCTGTTACAGTGGGAATCTGGAACCCTGTCACAATGTACTGTGACCATCTCATTACTATACTTCATATCAGTGAAGTCAGTACTGTCTGGATAACAATACCAGGTCTTGCTGCATGGCCAAGATGTAGCAAAAGCATCTCTGTACCACAGTCTCACCCGAAACCTGTATGTTTTAAGTGATTCTCCTAAGGTAACACCAAAGGAAGATGTTCTCCAGCAATGCCTCTATTTTGTGTCTTCTCCTTTCCACATAATTTGAATTTTTACAAGGTGAAGCCATCATTGGGTAAATTCTTGCTGCTACACATGTTTTGTACTGTGAAATGCTAAGTAGATAATTTCTCTTTAATGGTACTAATTTCTCTAAGAGTTACAAATGCTTTTCTTTTACCCTTTGTGTCTGTACATATAAACTTGCAAATATTCTTTTCCCTGGAAAACCGAAATGATATGTGTGTATAATACACACACACACACACACACACACACACACACACACACACACACACACATATATATATATATATATATATATATGTATGCATGTATGTATCTTTTTATTTCAAGACAGGCTTTCTCTGTGTAGACTTGGCTGTCCTGGACTTGCTTTGTAGACCAGGTTGTCCTCATACTTACAAAGAACCACTTGGCTCTGCCTTCCTGAGTACAGGTGTACACACTAAGATCGCAGGCATACACTACTGCACCAGGCTCCTCTGCATTTTTCTTTTCTCATAGGTTAGCATGTCATATCCTGAATGCTACCGTGTCTTGGAATTTCTTGTGTATAACCTATTAAAATATTAATGTCAAATACAACTTCTCTCAAGTTCTCTGGACACAGAATGATGGCAGGTTTTTGGCCAAGGTATCACACAAATGATCTCTGGTCTAGTTTTTGACAGATCCCTCCACCTTTTTTTTTTTTTTTTTTTTTTTGCTAAAACCTCAATATCTGATCCTCTTTTGTTCACATATCTCTCAGAATTCTTGTGTTACAAACTGTCACAAGATTTCATTTAGCAGTCTGAAAATTATTCTGTTTCTTCTTTCCCAGTGTTCCAAACTCATATATATTACTCCAAGAAATGAGTTCCTGCAATTTTAAAATGACAGTCTAGTTTTTCATAGCAAGAACCCCACTCTTGCCCCAAATTTTCTTTCTTTATTGGTTACTTGTATTATCATTGTGACAAAATGACGTGGCAGAAAAAAAATCACAGGAAGAAAGAACATTTATTTGTTTTGAGGTTATGGCCCATCCTAAGGGAGAGGTCTAATTTAAGGTACCTGATACAACATCTCACATCATATCTCAATCAGAAGAAAGAGAGAGAGAGAGAGAGAGAGAGAGAGAGAGAGAGAGAGAGAGAGAGAGAGATGGATGTGATGTGTTCAGTTTAATTTCTCCTTTTCATTTAGTTCACAGACCCAACAGGTGAAATGGGGTCACCTTCCTTTAGATAGCAAGACCCACACTGCTATGCTGAATTAAGAAACTCTCAGTTTTATACCCTGAGGCATATTTGTCAGTTGCTTATCAATGCTGTCATGTTTACAATCAAACTCTATAATAAACTGTCAGTCTGTGACCATTTTATTATTGGTAGATACAACAAAAATAACAATCCATGATTTATCCATTCCTCTGAACTTTGTTCTTGACTTCTAATTACTTTAAGAATAATAAGAAATGAAAAACAATTGAAAGTTTTTATTCATGGGAGACTGGTCAGTATAGTCCCAACCAACAGTACAAAGCTGTATTATCATGTTAGTAAAAGAGAATTCTACATTGCTTACACCAATGAAAACCAATGCAAGTATGGTTCTCTTGTAAGTTTCTTCTTTACTATAGCTTTCTGAGGTGCAAATTTTTCATCTTACACAGGTCCTCCTTCTTGTTTAGCTTTTTAGGTGTACATATTATAGTATATTTACCCTATATTATATGTCTAATATCCATTTATAAGTTTATATACACCATGTCTGTCTTTCTGCTTCTGGGATACCTCACTCAGCATGATTTTTTTTATACTTCCCACTGTTTTCCTGCAAATTTCATGATTTTTAATTGCTGAGTAGTATTCCATTTCGTAAATGTACAATTTCTGTATCCATTCCTCAGTTGACGGACATCTAGGTTGTTTCCAGGTTCTGGCTGTTATGAATAAACCTACTACAAACATGGTTGAGCAAATGTCCTTGTTGTATACTTGAGCATGTTTTGGGTATATGCCTAGGAATAGTATAGCTGGATATTGAGGAAGCAGTATTCCTAATTGTCTGAAAAAGCACCAGATTGATTTCCAAAATGGTTGTACAAGTTTACATTCCCACCAGCAATGGAGGAGGGTTCCCCTATTCCACATCCTCCCCAGCATTTATTGTCACTTGAGTTTTTGATCTTAGACATTCTGCTGGGTGTAAGGGATGTTTTGTTTTGCATTTCCCTGATGACTAAGCATGTTGAACATTTCTCTAAGGGTTTCTCTACCATCCACTATTCCTCTATTGAGAATTCTCTGTTTAGCTCTGTACCCCATTTTTTAATTGGATTACTTGATTTGTTGCTTTTTAACTTCTTGAGTTTTTTTTATGTATTCTGGATATTAGCCTTCTGTCAGATATAGTGTTAATGACAATCCTTTTTCTGTGTGCAATTGGTTGTTTTGTTCTGATGACAGTGTCCTTTACAGAAGCTTTTCAGTTTCATGAGGCCCCATTTATTGATTGTTGATCTTAGAGCCTGTGCAGTTGATGTTCTGTTCAGGAAATTTTCTCCTGTGCCAATGAGTTCAAGGATCTTCCTCATAATTTTTTCTACACGATTTAATGTATCTGATTTTATGTTAAGGTCTTTGATCCACTTGGACTTTAGTTTTGTGCAGCGTAATAAATATAGATGTATAGACATCCATTTAGACCAGCACCATTTGTTGAAGGTGCTGTCTTTTTTCCATTGTATGGTTTTTGGCTTCTTTGTAAAAATTAAGTATCCGTATGTGTGTGGGTTTATTTCTGGATATTCTATTTGATTCCTTTGATCAATCATTCTGTTTCTATTACAGTACCATGCAGTTCTTAGTACTATTGCTCTGTGGTACAGCTTGAGATCAGGGATGGGATACCTGCAGATGATGAGTTGTTATACAGATTGTTTTAGCAATAAACACCTTCAGCAAAGTGGCTGGATAAAAAATTAACTCAAAAAATATGGTAGCTCTCCTGTAGACAAAAGACAAAAGGACTGAGAAAGAAATTAGGGAAACTTCACCCTTCACCCTTCACTAATAACATAAAGTATCATAGTATGATTCTAACCAAGCAAATAAAAGACCTGTTGAAAAAACCTTCAAGTTTCTGAAGAAAGAAATTGAAGAAGATATCATAAGTTGGAAAGATCTCCTAAGCTCATGGATCAGTAGGATTAACATAGTGAAAATGGCCATCCTGCCAAAAACAATCTACAGATTCAGTGTAATTCTCATCATTAATACAAACACAATTCTTTACAGAACTTGAAAAAAACAATTCTCAATTTCATATAAGATCTAATGTAAAAAAGGTGAAATATTTGTACTGAAATTTTCATTTTGTTTTTCATTTAAGGTAAAGTGCTTGGTTATTATTACATTTAGTTTATCAAGGCAATGTATTCTACTTATAAAATTCTCAAAGAATATAATGCAATGCTTAAATAATCTTTTTAGGATCAAATAGAAGGGTAGGAGGACCTCCCCTATCAATGGATTACTACAGGAGGGGCATAAGGAGAGAAGTGAAAGGGAGGGTGGGATTGGGAGGAGATGAGGTAGGAAGTCAAAGCTGGTATACAATTGAATAAATTGCAAAAAAAGATAATAAAAAGGGAAAAATCTTTTTAGCACTCTAGTAAAGTCTCACCACAGGCAAACCAAGGCGACCAACACCAGAAGGCCTGCTAATGCTCCCATGCCCGCCCATTCCTCTGACATAATCTGACTGGCCTGCTCTTTGATCACCTCCCCCTGGGGGGAGAGCAGCCTTACCAGGCCATAGTAGAGGACAATGCAGCCACTTTTGATGTGATCTGATGTACTAAGATCAG
>REGO01000602.1:621660-674619 GCA_010120015.1 Rhombomys opimus
TTTTTATGTTTTTCTCATCTCCCAGATGCTGGGAGATGAGATAAGAACCTTACCCTATCTTAATGAATACATGGCTTGGGCTGAGTCCAGAGCATTTCTATATAATTATCCCCAGGCCTAGGCCTGGAAGCTTCTAGTCTTTTCTACAATCTGATTATCTGCAAACTTAGACCGTGAAGGCTTTAGCTTCTAGCCTCCACTATCTAGCGTACGCCTAGAATGTTTTCAGTCTCCAAAATTTAATTCTGAATATCTTTACCCCTTCTAGTTCTTCCTGAACTCTAGCTGGCTGGTTTAAGGCAGCTGTTCTGACTGAGTCAATCTGGCTTGTATTGTCTTCTGACTGAATTGCTCTACTTGGAAAAATTGTCTCTGAACTCTACAAACTGAACTGCACTGACTACATGAATTGAATGGAACTGCAGGAATTCAACTGGATTGCACTGAACCTAATGCCTTTGTTATGTTCTCTCTCTGTGTGTTTTTTCTTTTCTTTCTTTTTTTTTTTTTTTTTTTTTTTGAAACAGGATTTCTCTATGTAGCCTTGGCTGTCCTGGACTCACTTTGTAGATCAGGGTGGCCGCGAAATCAGAGATCCGCCTGCCTCTGCCTCCCTTAGTGCCGGGATTACAGGCATGGAATACCATGCCCCGGCTGTATGGTACTGTTTCCATGAACTCCCTGTTCTCTCTCTCTCTCTCTGCTGTCCTTAAGTATCTTCTCTTTCTTTTTTGTTATTGTGAAGGTTGAGCTTCTCCTTCCCATCTGTTATCGTGAGAGTTGAGCATATACTATCTCTGACTGATTTTGTCAAAATTTTCTCTCCTTTGTCACTTTGCCCCCTCAACTAGATGCCGTTGTTTGGGATTAAAAGTGTGTACTAAGGCTGAGTCTGTGTTTTAGCATGAGGGATTAAAGTTGTGTTATTCTAGCTGTATTACACAGCTGTATTACACAGACCTAGGTCTTTTGAGCAGCCATGTTGCTACATTAAAATTCCTCCACATCTCATGAGTTATATAGCACTTTTATTTTATTTCATCAGCCAAAGTTTATAATAAAAGCTTAAAAATGCATGATATATGATATAAAGGGCTTAATTTTTTTCTTTACATTTCTATTGTCCTCCAATCTGTTTAACTACATATTTTAATGAATGACTAATTAAATTATAACTATAACTTTTTATAGTTATAATAATGTAGTCTTACATTTTTTCAAAAACTCAATGCATACTTATCAACTACTTTTAACTATACACCTTTTGGAAAGATGTTAATTATATGATAAATATAATCTTTAAATATAAGCAAAAGCTTTCCCAGAACTAGATGGGTTTCTGTAATTTTATTTAATTGTTTTTAATTTTATCAGTCACCACTATTTTGTTTCTCATTTAGATGGGTCAGAAAAATATATGTATTGCTTTTTCACAATTGTTCTTTATTATAAAAAATATAATATGGATAATGTGATTATTAAACAAAAGAAGATTAAATGTATCTGGGTGTGCAGATTGTATTGGTAAAAATAACCAAAGTCCTAGGAATGTATTGTATAATATTCAATTTTAGGAACATTTCACTTATATAAAGTTATAAGTGTGATATGATGACATTATTTTAGTCTATGGTAAGATACTTAGAATTAAGGCATAGTTTAAAGTGAAATGGAAAATAGCAACTTTAATGTGATAACTTTACTTCTTTTACTTTATAATGACTATTAAAACCCATTTTACTGCTAACATTAATATTAGAGAAAATAACAAAAAACAGCTTCAGGTAGCAATGGGTGCTATGTAAAGTTGCTCAGTTTCCTTCAGCTTAAAAGTTCTCAGTATATAGCATGTGTGTCTTTCTGCTTCAGGATGATCTTCTCTAGTTCCCATCATTTGCCTGCAAATTTCATGATTTCCTTGTTTTTAGTTACTGAGTAGTATTCCATTGTGTAAATGTACCACAATTTCTGTATCCATTCCTCTACTGAGTTGCTTCCAGGTTCTGGCTATTATGAATAAAGCTGCTATGAAAATTGTTGAGCAAATGTCCTTGTTGTATGGTTGAGCATATTTTGGATATATGCTTAGGAGTGATATAGCTGGATCTTAGAAATATAATGAAGGATAAATATGCTAAAATCTGTACACCTAAAGAAGCTAAGCAAGAGGGAGGACCCTGGGTAAGATGATCTACCCTCATTCAGAAAGGCAAAGAGGAAGACATCAGAAGAGGGAGAAAACAAGGAACATGAGAGAAGCCTACCATAGAAGCCCTCTGGAAGACTCTACCCAGCAGGGTATCAAATCAGATGCTGAGACTCAGAACTAAACTTTGAGCAGAGTGCAGGGAATCTTATGAAAGAAGGGGGAGACAGAAAGACCTGGAAGGGACAGGAGCTCCACAAGGAGAGCAACAGAACCAAAAAAATCTGGGCCCAGGTGACTTTTCTGAGACTGATACTCCAAGGACCATGCATGGGGATAACCTAGTGCCCCTGCCCAAAGGTAGCCCATGGCAGCTCAGCTTCCAAGTGGGTACCCTACTAATGGGAACAGGGACTGTCTCTGACATGAGCTCATTGGCTGGCTCTTTGATCACCTCCACATGATGGAGGAGCCGCCTAACCAGGGCACAGAGGAAGATAATGCAGACAGATAAGGACATTCCAGCCCGTCCTGATGATACCTGATAGGCTAAGTCAGAGGAAAGGGGAGGAGGACCTCCTCTATCAGTGGCTTTGGGAGCATATGAAGGAGGGAGAGTAGGATTGCGAGGGTATGTGGGAGTGGGCCACAGCTGGGACACAAAGTGGATAAACTGTAATTAATAATAAATAAATTTACAAAATGTTCTCAGCAGTTCTAATGTCATGTCTGTTTGTATATTATCAGCTACTCATTGTTTCTCATTATTTATTTTAGTTGTTATTTTTCATGTGCCTTGTGTGGCATGTGTAAATGGGTTGTAAGGATTCACATGTGTGGTCTCACTTGCATGCAAATGGAAATATGCATACGTGTGTTCATTCATGTGGAGTCCCCATCTGAGATTGTTTATCAACATTAATTCCTCTCTGCCCTATTCATTGAGGCAGGATCTTCCAGTTTGTCCAGAACTAGACATGCTTACTAGCTTCACTCACCAGCTAGCTTGGAGGAGCCTGTGTATATGCTTTTGGAGACCGGAATTATATGCAAGTGGCTATGCCCACCTTCTGTGCAAACTGGAGATCCAAGGTCTAGGTTAAACTTTCTGCTTGAGAGTCAAGCATTTTACCTGGAAAAATATCTCCCAAGCCCTCTTTCCATTATTTCATGCCCTGAAAAAATTAATTAATTAATTAACTAATTAATTAAAAACTCATGTTTGTCATGTTACACCAATGTTTTGTCTTTTCTCGGAGTCTAATGCCTATTTATCTATGATCTCATCAGACGGAGTTTGGCTTTTTTACCAATGGAATATGAGACAGAACAGAAATCTGGCTATATTTTAAGTTAATCTTTAACATGCATTAAGGGCTTTTAGGGTTCCTTTAGAATGTTCATTTTCCAGCAGGAGTAAAACACTTTGCAAATATCATTGATTCTTCTACGTGAGACTCACAAGGAAAACAAGGGGAAGGCTGGCAGACTTCATTTGCCTAAGGCCTAGACTACTTTCAAATAAAGGCTAAGTAGACATTCTAAAAATTTTCTTTTGCTTTTATAGCAGGGTATGATTACAAATGTGAACCTGTTTTATGCTTTATAAGACATGCACTCACATTTCTATATGTACTTCTGGGGAGTTTATTACTTTTGAACCATGTCATTTTTAATCTTTATTGATAATAACCATTGTTATGAATAAAGTGAGGGTTTTATATTTTTCTATGTGCTGTTCTCTTCTCATTGTATTCAAAGCAAGCATCATTGTCTAGACTTTTCCACCAGCATAAATATGAATGTTTATAAAGAATAAAACAGATTCTACAAGACTCACATATTTTTGTCTGTGAATCTGTGTGCTTGTGTGGGTGTGTGCAACTACAGTTCATTAAAGGAATACTTGAGCTTCATATTGTACAGCTGTTTGTAAATGTAACATAGTTCCAGAAGACAAAAAAAATGTGTATGTTATTCCTGAATAAAGGGTTAGGAACTGACAGGAAGAACTGCTACCCTATTAATAATAATAATAAAATCCTCACCTTACTGAAAGTTTCACACTGCTGTGCAAAATGGAGTTGACTAAAGTAGAGCACCAAAAATTATATTTAGGCACTGGTCAACTTCCACTAAGAGGGTGCACAGAAGGAGAAAAATGAAACCATTTGAATTTGGTGTCAGTGGTATAAATAACCAAGGAATAACCTATATTTTTGAAAAGTTAGATATTTCATATTAAGAAATTGTTTGAAGCTTTTCAGGAAAAGAAATAGATGTTACATGTGTATAATTTGCAAAGAAGTTGGTTGTATTTTTTTTTAAGTATTTGACAAAAATGGTTGTGAACAAATCTATTCATCTGGCAATACTTTTGAATTTAAAAAAGCCTCTCCCCAAAAAAGAAATAAAATCTATATATTAAATAGAAAAATTTAGTAACTGATTACTTATAAAGGAAGTAACATATTATCACACATCCATTTTAAACAAATCATTCCACAAAATTTATTTGGATAAAAATCATTTTGATATTTACTTTTTATTTTTGAAAAATTCAAACACTTTGAAAATGCAAATGCTATATATTGTGGTTATAGCTACTCTCTCATTACCTCTTCCTTTCCTTCTATGTCCCTTCTTCTTCCCAGCCAGTCCTCTAACAGCTGCAATTTTGAAGAAAAATGACATCCTACCTCATGGCATCCCATAGCCACAAGAATTTCCCATGAAGTTGTGTGTTTCCAGCATAACACTGCTATCACAATGAGAAACAGAAAGCCATCAATGCTGTTTTGTGTTCATAATTTCAATAGCTATATCATTTCTATTGATAGTGTTTGAGGGACCTTGGCAGAGGTTATGGAATAAAATTACTGTCCCATTCAGGGATGAGTGATCCACAGTCAGCTGTTTTTGACAAGATATGTATCTCTGCATTAACAATTGCTCTTTACGGAGAGGAGCATCTGTGTGCTAATCTGAGAGCTACAGTAGCCAAAGAGTATGAACATAAGCAATTATAGAGAAGCTAAGTGTTCATTTAGGGAAATAATGTACTTGGTTCTCTCATTTTCCCATCAACTCTTCTGTCATAGGATTTGGTTATATTTATGGTACTAGATTGACATTTCCTCTCATTGAGAAGGCTTCTAATCCAATCAGAAAGTACTTGATTACCTATTAGATGGTCATTCCATTATTGCATCAGTGGGCATAACCAGTTCGGAAGGCTGGGATTATAGCAAGCACAGTCTATTCCTGGAAGAAACTGATGGCTTTTCTCTTAGAGCAGTGTGCACAGCAGGTATGACTGTATCCAACAGGAATGGAGATTATGACTTAAGTTCCAACTTGATTTTGCTGTGTCTTATTAGCAAAGTGTGTGGCATCTTCAACAGTAGAGATCTATTATATAGTTTTGATAGGAAACCAACGAAAGTGGAAATAATAAATATTTCTTTAGAGCTCTTTGGGATCAATAATTCCAACAACTCATAGGGAGCATCGTGAGCCTGGCACTAGGGTTTGCATTGTCATTGAAACAAAATTAAATCTGACTTTAGTTTGCAAATTTTTAAGTTTTTATATGGATTTTTCATGGAATTATTATAGACCCAGCATCAACACCTACAAAAGAAAAATATAAAAAAACCTAATGAGACCAGTATAAACTTTCTGAGCAACAGTATACTGATAAGTAAGTACTTCATAACATGAGATGCCATGAAACTGAAATAATTCTGTACAGCAAAATATACCATCACTCAAGTAAAGAGGCAGCCTCCAGAGAAGGAAGAAAGTCCTCACCAGCTGTACACCTGACAGAGGAATATTTTTCTGTGCCCTCTTCTCAATAGCTTCTATTGACAGTGGATGATGACAAACGTAGACCCATGACTAGACAAACTGCAGAGAATAAGAGACTGAAGAATTCTCAGCACTAAGGGAACATACCCACTCACCCATCCCCACAGCACAGATATCAGTGCAGAAAAAGGAGTGGAAAATTCCAGGAGCCCGAAACACTGGATGAAACTCTAAAGGAACTAATAAAAATAAAGAAGCTAATCAAGAAGGAAAACGCTGCTTAAGATGCTCAGTTTTTATTCAGAAAGGCAAACTGGATAGACATTGGAAGAGGGGGAAGACAAGGAACAGGACAGGAGCTTACCACAGAGGGCCTCTGAAAGACTTTACCCAGCAGGATATCAAAGCAGATGATGAGACTCTCTACGAAATTTTGGGCAGAGTGCAGGGAATCCTATGAAAGAAAAGGGGAGATAGAAAGACCTGGAGGGAACAAGAGCTCCACAAAGAGAGCAACAGAACCAAATAATCTGGTCAAAGGGGTCTTTTCCCGATGCTGATACTCCAAACAAGGACAATGCATGGAGATAACCTAGAACCCCTGCACAGATGTAGTCCACGGCAACACAGTGTCCAAGCGGGTTCCCCAGTAATGGGAACGGGAACTGTCTCTGCCATGAACTCAGGGGCTGGCTCTTTGATCACTTCCCCCTAAGCCTAGAACAGCCTTACTAGGCCACAGAGGAAGACAATGCAGCCAGTCCTGATGAGACCTGATAGACTACGGTCAGATGAAAGGGGAAGAAGACCTTCCCAATCACTAAAATGGGCAAGGAGCATAGGAGAAGAAGAAGGAAGGAGGGTGGGATTGGGAGGGGATGAGGGAGGAGGCTACAGCTGGGATACAAAGTTAATAAACTGTAAAATATAAATAAATTAATTAAAAAATAAAATTCAAAATTATATTGTTTCTTCCTATATTTAGCACAATGTCTGGAAATATATTTTTAATATGTTACAGTCTTAGCTGTGCAAATAAAATCAAATAATATTTTATTATAATTAAATAGCTTCATGGGAAATATAATTAGGGTCAAAGCTACCAAATTTTTAGTGATGTTATTGGAAAATTGAGGAAGAAAAACCTCACAGGGACAGATCTGGTTATCAGGACCCAAGTGTGAACTTTCATATTGGCCCAGCTTCTAGGGTCAGTGGAAATCTCTGCAGTCCAGTCAGCTGAGCTGGTGTCCTCAGGGCCAGAGCATGGAGGAGAATACTTTTTTTCTGTTATGAGACTTTCTTTGGGGAGCTATGAACAAATGTCTATTCACCCAAGATAGTGTGTTATTAACAGGGCAAATAAATAATTCCACCTGGATTTAGCTTAGTGAAAAAGAAAGAAAGAAAGAGAGAGAGAGAGAGAGAGAGAGAGAGAGAAAGAAAGAAAGAAAGAAAGAAAAAGGCAACCAAAGAAAAAGAGTGTAGCATTTATTAATTTATGCGTTGACCTGAAATCTCATGTAAGATAAAATGGTAAATAAGAATCAACTAAAGCCCAATCTTGCCTGATGTTTTCCAGTTCTGCCCAGACTCACATATACTTAGACAGCACAGGGGATGCAAGTAGAGCCAATTATCGGAGGGAATTGTTATCTCTCTAGAAAATGAAGTAATTTTCATCTGAAGTCTAGAACCAAGGTTCATACAAACTGACAGACTTTGGCAATATACACAGAGCCTGCACATCTGCAACAGAGGCGGATGCACTGAGAAGGGAAATATAAACAAGCCCCATTCCTATCCCAGAACCTAAGAAAAGATACATTTTCCCCAACAAAGTCTCACTGGGAATACAAGCCACACTTACAGCAGGCCCCATAAATTCTTGAATATAATAACTAAAACACTTACGTAAATACAAAAGGAGTGATTTTACTAACACTGAAATTTTATTTCATTGAGAAAAAGTTGTATAAATGCACACTCGCCTTCCCATAAAATGTCTGTAACTTAAACAGCAGTATGTATTGATATACACAAAATAGTTAAAAAACAGAACCGTTGAGGGGTCAGCAAAGTGTGTTCATGACTTTAATAATGAGGTGAGTTGTTATGAGAATGGAAAGCCAAGTGCAGGCAGTCATGAGAGATACTGAGACGTTTATCACAATTTGTTTGCTTACTAAATATCATAGTAAGAGCAAAAAAAAAATTCCATGTGACACTTAAAGTGCAAACCTCCACAGTGCAAGCAGTATAGTCCTAATTTTTTTTTAACATATTGGCAAGGCAGAAAACTGTGTTTTCGTCTTGCATTTTTTTTTTTTTAGTTTATCATTATTATCAAAACCTAGGATTTTGTGCCATGCTTCTTCACCATTATCCAGAAATTGACTTGGTACATTCTTAATTAACAGAGTCATTTAGAAAACCTTTATAGACTAAATACTATTAATAAAGGATCTTTGCTTGCATTGGTATGGAGCAATACTAAAGTCATGAGAGATTAGACAAGTGAGCACATTTAAAATTGAACTCTAAGATTTCTTCTCTAACCTGAACCTACTTGTTCCAAAACAAAATTTCATAATATTTGGTCATTCATTGTTTTATTTTAGAATTCTATTTGTCCTGACACTCATAAAGTTAACCCAGATTTTGCAAAAAGCTGTGTGTCACATGTGCCTTCAAAGATCTGAATGGAATTAGATTCTGTCAGAAAAAAGGTTTGAAACTTGACATTCCTTCAAACTAGGTGTATGACCTTGAGTGACTGCTGTTACTACCCTGAGGTAGAACAAAGCTGCTAATGAGCTTGGAAAGATGGTCCCCTAGAGTCATCTTCACACAGTACTATTAGGGAGAAGAAACAGGCCAATTAATGGTGGGAAACCGTAATTGATTCACAGAGGCCTCAGGATGAGCAATGCTGCACTTTATCAATCAACCTCTCAGTCAATCTGGCTTAAGGACGGAGAGTAACTAGTAGATTGCTTGTGTAAGGGCACTAACCATGGCTTCTTCTAGCTATCAACTCCCTGTCACCTGTGTATAAAGGGCTAGTCATCTGAGAACCAGCAATTAACTTGAGGAAATGAAACATGGAGTTACAAGTAAACAATTAAATGCACATTAAGATACAGTCTTGGTTGTGACTAAGTGGTAGAGTGCAGGCCTAGCCTATGCAAGACTCTCGATGCAACCCTTAGAAGGACAAGCACAAACTCAGGTGAGCCTGTCAAACTCCATATACATGAACGGATAAAAGGGAACGTAATGCTGTTCAATAGAGGGAAAGTATCGTTTGAAAGAACTTCCTCACGTTAAACATGGAATCTGAATGGTGTGGCCTCTAATAGATTATGCCAACAGAATTACTGTCATTATTCACATACAAAAGAATATCACCCAAACTTTCAAGACAGCATATAATGAAATTCTGCTGAGACAATTACAGCATTAAAAATAACCACTATCTATATAATATGTTCTCAAGAATTAAATACAGTTAATACAGTGTGTCTGAACATTTTTACCAATTATGTTATGTATCGTATGTCCTAGGCATGACTGCCACAGATACAGAGTGTGAAATGTTGACAATGAGCAGCCTAGCTATTTAGTCCTGGTTCTATTATTCAGTGCTTTTATTTGTTATATGTGTGAATTTTCTATCATCTTCCTTTAATTCCACCAGAAAGGGCCGTTAAAAAGACAGTGGTTGTTGTTCTTGTATCCTACCAGCATGGTTGGCCATGGAACATGGTTTGAAATTGAATTTCATTAATAGCACAGCAGCCTATTAACGTCATCTCTGTATGAAAGCATGCCAAATTCATAGAGAACAAGCAGGGACCTGTCTGAGTTTGATCTCACAGGCACCATTTCTTCTAAAATAAGTGAAAATGCTTAATCAAACCACTGGCCTTGATGCATCCTCTTTTTCTGAAGACGCACACCCCAGGTACATGGGTTTGTCTCATTTTTAGATACACATAATAAAACGGTCATTCTGAAAGTTCATTCATGTGTGCCCAATACAACTGCTGACACAGGGGGCTTGTATTCTTTTAGAACATGGGCCACAGTAGGGGTTTGCAACAGGCTCTATTTGCTAGTCTGCTCACAATGGATCACAGACTAAGTCCTTTCACTCTAGGTTTCAAAATTGAACCACCAACCCTCTGAGAAATCTTTCATGTATTTCTTTTAAGCTTAGCTGCAAAAATAATGAGCAATTAGCTCTTGAAATGATGCACTGCTGTTTAGATGAACGACTTGTAGATATTTCAAGTAGCCCATTTGGATCGCAGAGAAAAGAAAAGAAGTCTACCTAGGATGAGCCTTCCTATTTAGTCTTCAAAGTCCTAGGTTGTTCACTCCCAAGCTGAGCTTCTGAATAAAATCATTGCTTTTAACCTCTATGAAATGTTGGGACTCTGTCAGAATCATGTTTTTTAAGTTTCATTTTCTAGTGCCAAATTTTCATGCACTTTAAGTTCTCTCCAAGAAAATTAGAACCTCAATATAGTCAGTCATATTCCTTTTCTGTGGCTTAGTGTGATTAAATGAATTTGTTAGCAACCTTCAGCACACATAGAGATTTTATTTCAAAACATAATACTGCAATTCTTGATGCCTTTTCAGGGAGCTAGTTAAGAGTACTGTCAACTATTTGAACAAATGTGTCACCATAAATTAATTTAATCATATGACATATAGCACATCAGAAGCACTTTATCCCGGTTTATATTGTTTTGCAAGCTATGTTTAACGAATAGATTTACATTTGATTTTTTCCCCTTTGTAAAAGGTGTGAATACCTTTGAAGCTTTAAAATTAGGACACTAACATGTAACAAGGTTAGACCTAAAAAGGCCCAGTGAGTGAAAATTTTTAAGGCAAGAAACTTAAAGGCAATATTTTATGTATTAAAATTAACTCCTCTTTGTGACCAATGTTAAGTGTCTGATGTAAAGGGCTTAAACAGTTGAGAATGTATCCTCTGGGAAGGTGGGTGGGATTGGGAGGGAATGAGGGAGCGGGCTCCAACTGGGATACAAAGTTAATAAACTGTAACTAATATTAAAAAAAAATTAAAAGAGAATGTATCCTCTTTGAATTTCTCTATACACCTTACTCTTTGCAATATATGTTAATATTGCTTATGTTAATGCACCAAGAGAAGCATCAAGAGCCTCATTTGTCAACAACTGAGTGAGTGTGTATTGTCATCAACATGGCTATGTCAAGGATGCCAATGCCTTAGACTCATGGCAAGGGCACAGCCTTCCTCTGTCTGAACTTTGATTAACGACTGACCACTACCTAAAAGCAGTATAAGCAGAAAGATGATTGTTCTCCTACAGAAACCTCTTTGAGATTAGCAGAGCTACCTCTTCTTCAGGTCTATATAATAAACTTGACTCATCATTTAGCTATAAATGATTTACAGGAAAACAAGACAAACAAACAAACTCCACGTTTCTAAATTGCTGGTGCAACTCCATCAGATCACAGGTCCTGGCGATCTGAGATTTTCTGTACATGTCCACTGGTTCTTCAAGTCTCTGCTGCCCTAGTAGTGTCAGTTCTGTGAACCATCCATTTCATGCCATCCACACTATTTAGAAAATATTTTATAGAGTATTATTGCTTAAAAAAATGGAGACTCTCAAGATGGTTGAGTAGAAAAAACAAAAAACAAAAAACAAAAAAACCACATACTTTCAAGCCAAATGACTGAAGTCCAAACCCATATTCCACCCAGTACCTACTGGAAGAATAAAACCAGCTGCAAAATGTTATGTTATCTTTTAATTTCTAAATGTGTGGTCTGTCACATGTACACACACACAGTGAGAGAGAGAGACAGAGAGAGAGAGAGAGAGACAGAGAGAGAGAGAGAGAGAGAGAGAATACACACACACACACACACACACACACACACACACACACACACACACACATATATGCTACCAGTAAAGTATCACTAAGGACAAAGCAGATTCTCTTGGGAAGCAAGGAACTCATTTTCAGCAGAAACTATTTATATCTCATCATCGCCTATCTTAAAATATAGCACCCACTCCTAGCAATGAGAACATTAACTTAATTGAACCAAAATGTGAGGGTTTTTTTGTTTGTTTGTTTTTTCTTTTGTCTGGGAAGCTTTTTATGAAGCAGAAGAGCAGGTGATAGCAGGATAGAAAATTGAATGAAGTTTTACAAACAGGTTTCTTTGCATTACGTTCTTTTATGGGTAACTATTTTACATATGATATCATTGTCATTATAGAAAAATGTCTTTTTTTTCATTTCTCTTAAATTCTTTTGACGGTCTTAGTCTGCTTGTAACAGAAACAGACACTGCCCTTGAATCCCAGCTGCCAGCGGAATGAGGAGTACGGACAATCCTCTGTGAAGCTGTGTGGCTTCACAGTATGTTCACAAAGGTACAACCGTGGAGTTGCTGGCTTCAGTGCTTCAGAGCAAGAGTTGGAGGCAAGAAAATCCCTACACTCTGGCTCCAGTGTTCCCAATGCATGTATTTTGAACTCCAGGGATGGATTCAGTTTGAATAACATAATGAATATTTTTGTAACTCAGGAATGCCTCTTTAGTGGAGGATGAAGGACAGAGAAAATTAGGAGCTCTCCAGGAGTGGGAGAGGGTGGAAGCAAATAGGTGGCGAGTAATGGAAGGATGCCACAAAGGTGCAGGCTTAGCAACCAAGAGACCACTTCTTCACAGATCTGAGGTAAGGAGGAAAGGCCGTCAAGTAGGAAAGGAGCTGAACCATTTATTCTGCCCGCAGAAGAGACTTTACATGCTTCCTATAGTGACTTTTCTAAGCCAAAAAGAAAAAAAAAAAAGAAAGAAAACGAGAGTATGGCAAAATGTACACACACAAAGAATCAAACAGAATAGTAAATTTGCCATTTTCACACATGACAGGACTTTAATGCTGAAAATTTCCTGACAAAGAGGATCAAGAGCAAGAGGCTCCTTCTCCTGCCTCCAGTAATAATCTCATGAATGCAGAGCTACAGGCACTGAGGGTCAGAGAATGCTGACATCTAGAAAATAAGTTTTTGGCTCCTCAAAGTTTTCAGCACCGCAGACTGTTTCTACTTTGAGTATCTTTTTCTCCAAATGTTCATCTTTAGAGCCAAGTTCCCTAACTAGTTTCTTTACCATTTTCATTTAATTAACAGAAGTTTTGACATTTTTGTATGCTTTTTTATGATTTTACCAAAGCCAATGATGGAATTCATATTATGTTAAACCTTAAACTCTCCAGAAGAAAGATCCAGTATTTAGAATACCAGAGTCGGTTAGTAGCTTGTCCCCACACTGTCAAAAGCAAGAAACATCTCTGTGGAATTTAAAGTTTTCTTCATCTCTCTCAGTATGGCATGGATATTTTGGGGCTGCACAGTGAAGTCCAAGTAAAATAGAAAATGATCACACTGGAGCTAGGGGAAAGTTATGGATCTAACCCAGTGAATAAGGTGTGTCGTTGCCCTCACAAACATCCTTCAGTTTTCCCAGATAAGAAAAAAAAAACAAAAAAAGTATAATAATATTCATGATTTGCAGCTTAATTGGATTGAGAAATGCCAACAAAATTAATAAAGAGAGTCTTTGGGGTTCCCAGAGATACTTCAGAGGAGCTATGGCATAGGAGAGCATAATGTGAATAGTGTGTTTGCGTGTCTGTGGATTGCCGTCCCTGCTTAAGAGGAGCTAACCTCTGAGGTACAGCCTTAGAGCATATGGCACGTGCTGCCCCATTTTGCGTTTTCATTAGCTGCGAGGTCGGTTGCTGCACCGTGTACGAACTACAGCAAAAAAAAAAAAAAAAAAAAAAAAAAAAAAAAAAAAAAAAAAAAAAAAAAAAAAAAAAAAAAAAAAAAATCTCTGAAAATTTAGGGATTTTTTTTTTCAATCAGTTTGTTCAAAACACCACAAATCCTGATTTGCCCAGCAAGAAACTTACTTTAGAATGATTTTTTTTTCTGCTTTCTATTCTTTTCCTGAAACACACAGCAAGAAATCAGAGTTAAACTTTTGTACTTCCTCCTTTAATCTTCCCTCTATTGATCCTTTAACATGTAGCAGTCACTCTTTTTGATCATCTCTTTGAAGTACATGCCTTCATATTCTACCTGTTAGAGAAAATGCATATTTATAGTTGAAAATATGAACAATTCTCTGAGAGCCAGAACAACCATTCTTTCCTCTTTTTTTTCATTTGAAAAGTAGATAACAGTCATATTTACTAAACAGAAACAATTTTTAGATTTCTGAAGATTGAACTTGATTTTTTATATACACAACTAACCCTTCCAGGAGATCTAAGTCAGTAATTTGCAAAGCATTGAAAGATAAAATCTATTCTACATCATTATTATTAGTCTTCCTTAATTTACTTAAAAAGACAGGAGCCTTTTGAATTTTGAAAGAACTACCTGGAAATATAAATATTTCTACAATAATCACTGGAGATGGTGTCTTCACACTTGATTTTTGAAATTATTCTTAGAAGAAGACATCACCAAAACCAAGATTCTCTATTTGCCTCTTTAATGTTCTCTAAATAAAATGCATTAAAAAAGAAGTTGAATGCTGAGCTCAGTGGTGCAAGCCTGAAATCACATACATATGTTCAATATCATATATGTGTGTGTATATATATATATATAGATTTCAAAATTTATTTCAACAATAGAATATTGAGTTCTTCATTTGAGTGTTCTAAATGTGCAGCAGAATGTAGAAAGGGAATCTTTGGAACTGTCTAAAAGAAAAAAAATGTTACAACACAGTCTAGTTATTTGCGTTTGTCTGCCAATATGAAACAGAACTGGTCTTTTTCACTCTGGCTTTTACCTTTAACGATGTCTGTATTACTCATTTTTGAATTTTCTATGATTAGACAATTTTATTTTTAATATTATTTTATTTACTGTTTGATAGTTTTATACAATGTATTTTGATTAAACAAATAATTGTCTTGCAACGCCACTAATATCCACTTCTATCCAATTTCACATTCCTTCACTAAACTCTCAATGATGAAAATAACCACTGTTTTCAAAGCAAAGACTCATGACCAAACCTTTGGCAGAGTACAGGGAATCATAAGGAAGAAGGGGAGTTAGTCTGATGGGGAAAGGATAGGAGCTCCACAAGGACCAAATATATCTGGGCACAGGGTCTTTTCTGAGACTGACATTCAACCAAGGACCATGTATGGATATAACCTAGAACCTCCACTCAGATGTAGCCTGTGGTAGCTCAGTAACCAATTGGTTTCCCAAAGTGAGGGGAACAAGGACTATTTCTAACAGGAACTCAATGAAGATACCTGATAAAACAGGATCAGATGAATGGGGGGAGGTCCCCCCTATCAGTGGACTTGGAAAGGGGCACAGTGGGGATGAGGGAGGGAGGGAGGGACTGGGAGAGAATGAGGGTTCGGGACATGGCTGGGATACAGAGTTAATAAAATGTAACTGATAAAAAAAAAATAAAAAAAAAAAAAAGAAAATAACCAAAACCCATTCTTTCCAGTTAGGGTTGACCAGTGATTCCTGAGCATGGGGACTTCTTATTTAGGGATAGGTCTTTGTACTACCTCCTCCTCTTTTCAGGATTACTTTATTTTGACATAAACTTATGTCAAGCTTGTACATGATATCACAATTTACCTTAGTTCATATGGGCACTTGATTTGTTGCATCTGGAAAACACAGGTTCTTTAAATTCATCTCCTAACACTGGCTCTTACAATCTTGTAATTCCTTCCACATAGACCTTTGGGCTTTTTTGGCGAAGGATGTGCCATAGAGAACACATTTATGGCTGGATAGTACAAAACCTCTTTTTCTTTGCATGTTAATCAGTTCTGATTTTCTGTGTTAATTGCCCTTGACTGAAAGAAGAAATTTATCCAATGGGAATGGAGAAATGAACCTATGTATCGGTATGGTAGACCATTAGGAGATATTTTATCTTTATGTCCATTTACAAAAATATTATTTTTCTCCTATGGGTTTCTCTTACGGACCATGAAGTCTTTATCCACAGGTTTTTAGTTTCAATGACAGTGCCAAGTAGGGGTTCCATCTCATAAAACTGGCCTTAAATACAATCAAATAGGGATTGGTTATTTCCATAATACTGATGCAAATACTGCATTACTGGACGTATCTGATCAGAGAACTCATTACTCTAGCATGCAACGGTCATACCTAAGTGAGACTGAAAATTACTTTTCTCATTTGGTAGCATATATAGCACCTTCTAACATTGTAAATGTTAGGCTATAGGAATAAGGTTACTAGTTCAGTCCTAGCTAGACTTTTCCATGTTGGATGCCATAAGCATATGGTATCTTCAATAGTAGCTTCTTACCCTCAACTGTGGTGAATAACCAGTTATAGCATGGACAATAGCCTGTAATGTTTGGGCAGAGAGTATGTATGATTCCATTTATCAATGGATCAGAGCATTGTAGTTTGTTTCACTGGGGTTTCTTTTTCCGTGTGTGTGTGTGTGTGTGTGTGTGTGTGTGTGTGTGTGTGTGTATGCGCACGCGCTCTACTCTTTTTTTTACTGTTTTATTTTATTTTTATATTAATTTCAATTTATTCACTTTGTATACCAGCTGTAGCACCCTCCCAATCTCACCCTCCCTCTCTTCCAATCCCCCGCAAGCCCACTGAATGGGGAGGACCTCCTCCCTTTTCCTGACTCTAGCTTCTGAGGTCTATTCAGGACTGGCTACATTTTCTTCCTCTGTGGCCTGGTAAGGCTACTCTTCCCTCAGGAGAGGTGATCAAAGAGCCAACCATTGAGTTCATATCAGAGACAGCCCATGTTCCCCTTACTAGAAAAGCCACTTGAACACTGAACAGCCATGGGCTACATCTGTGAAGGGATTCTAGGTTATCTATATGCATGGTTCTTGGTTGAACTATCAATCTCAGAAAAGAACAGTGTGCCCAGAAATTTCAGTTCTGTTGCTCACCTTGTGGAGCTCCTGTCCCCTTTTACCAAGCAAGTAAAAGACCTGTTTGGAAAAAAAATCAAATATCTGAAGAAAGGAATTAAAGAAGATATGAGACGATGGAAAGATCTCCCATGCTCATGGATCAGTAGGATTAACATAGTGAAAATGACCATCCCACTAAAAGCAATCTACAGATTCAATGCGAATCCCATCAAAATACCAACACAATCCTTTACAGAACTTGAGAGAACAATTTTCTATTTTATATGGAAAAAGCAAAACAGAACAAAACAACAAAAAAAAGAATTGCTGAAACAATCCTTTACAACAGATCATCTGGTGGTATTTCCATCCCTGATCTCAAGCTGTACTACACAGCAATAGTAATAAAACCTGCATGGTACTGCCATAGAAACTGAATGGTGGATCAGTGGAATTGAATAGAAGACCCAGTAAGAAACCCATGCCACTATGAAAACTTAATTTTTGACAAAGAAACCAAAATCATACAATGGAAAAAAGACAGCTTCTTCAACAAATGGTGCTGTTCTAACTGGATGTCTACATGCAGAAAAATGCAAATAGATCCATATTTATCACCCTGTACAAAACTAAAGTCCAAGTGGATCAAAGACCTCAACATTAAACCAGACACTCCACTCTCTTTTTTAACTTTTAAAAAATTTATTTATTTATTTTTTAATTTACTTTACATCCTGATTGTAGCCCCAACCCTCCTCACCTCTCAGTCCCATCCTCCCTTCCTCACCTTCCTCCCTCACCTCTTCCTCAGAAAAGGGGAGCTCCCTTTTCGATCCACCCAAGCTCAACAAGTTGCATCAGTACAGAGCATGTACTCTTTCTTTGTGGCCAGGAAGACCATCTCACCAGTGTGAAGTGATCAAAAATCTGGCTAGTGAGTCTTTGTCAGATGCAGTAACCACTTCTCTCTCGAGAGGACTCACATGAAGCAAAAGCTGCCCATTTGCTACATCTTTGTAGGAGGCCTAGGTCCCGTTCCTTCAGGGTTCCCATAGATACTTCAGACTCAGGAAAGCCCTCTGGGCTTTGTAGGCTTAGTTTTTCCTCATACCTACTTTATTTAGGATTCTATTTCCCTTCTAAACTCCTGGCAACCTTAGGTAGGAAATGAATAGGAAAAAGGGCTGTGGTCCTCTTTTATCTACTTCCTGTTGATTAGGGTCAATGGAGACTTAGGGGATTACCAGATTCAGTCTTTAGGATACCAGCAGTCCACTCCGAAGCACACACAGAGTAACAACACGAAGTAAGGAAAAACCACACGACTGAGTTGGATTGCCAAGACAAGTTCTCTGGAAGTTTTCTCTTTGCAAAGTCAAGTGTTGAAGGACAAAGATCAGTGCAGTGATGTTGATCCAAAAAGTGGTATCTCACTGTTCTTGGGCTTCTATATATATCATCTCCTCAGAATCAACCCACAGATGTTCTCTGCTGTCAAAAGTCATGCTCTTCTGCTGTGAGAGCTCACAGCAAAGCATCATGTGCCCTCTCACCAGCCAACCTGGGAAAAACGTCACTTACCCAGCTTGCAACAAAACATCACATGATAAAACTCAGTTTTCAAGGAAACCAGAAATTTCCAATGCATGGCCCTCCTTATTTGGTCCTGTTGGTCTTGCTATGGAGCTCCTGTTTCTTTGAGGTCCTTTTCTCTTTCCTTCAATATTTCTTCAAGACTCCTTAAGCACTTACCAATGTTTGGCTGTGAGTCTTAGCACCTGTTTTGAGGCACTGAAGGGTAGAGTCTCTCAGAAGACAACTCTTCCAGGCTCCTGTCTGTTTTAGTAGAGTATTGTTCATAGTGTCAGGGGTTGGCACTCTGCTATAAGATTGGTCTTTGGGACAAATGAAATGGACATTGAAAGAAGTAGAAAACAGGGAATAGGACAGGATCCTATCACAGAGGGCCTCTGAAAGACCCCATCCAGCAAGGTATCAAAACATATGCTGAGATTCATAGCCAAACTTTGGGCAGAGTGCGGGAAATCTTATAAAAGAATGAGGAGATAGAAAGACTTGGAGGGAACAGGAGCTCCACAAGGGGAACAACAGAACCAAAACATCTGGGCACAGAGGTCTTTTTTGAGACCGATACTCCAAACAAGGTCCAGGCATGGAGATAACTTAGAACTCCTGCACAGAAATAACCCATGGCAGCTCAGTGACCAAAAGAGTTTCCCAACAATAGGACCAGGGACCGTTTCTGACATGAACTCATGGCCTGGCTCTTTGATCACTTCTACCTAAGTGGGGAGCAGCCTTACCAGTCCACAGAGGAAAACAAAGAAGCCAATCCTGGTGAGATCTGATATACTAGGTTCATATGTAAGGGGAAGAAGACCTCCCCTATCATTGGACTGGGGGAAGGGCATAGGAGAAGTAAAGGGAGGGACAATGGGATTAGGAGGGGATGGGGGAAGGATCTACAGCTGGGATACAAAGTAAATAAACTGTAATTAATAAAATAAAAAAATATTTTAAAAGATTCATCTCTTGTTGTGCCATGCATTGGTTGGGTATTCCCTCAATCTCTGCTCTATCTGCTCTATTTTTATTTCTGCACATCTTGTAGGCAGGGAAAATTTGGGGTTGAACATTTTGTTGGTTCCTTCCCATGCATCTACAAGGAGGCTAATCTAGTTAGAAGGTGTCCTCTTCAGTCTCTATGATCTCTGCTACTAGGAGTTACTGCTTAAATACCGTGGAGAGATGGCTCAGTGGTTAAGAGCACTGTCTGCTCTTCCAAAGGTCATGAGTTCAATTCCCAGTGACCACATGGTGTCTCACAACCATCTATAATATGAACTGATTTCCTCTTCTGGGAGGTGTAATTGCAGATAGAAGACTCATATACATAAGATAAATAAATCTTAAAAAAAAATAAATTCCCTTCATAACCTGACTTAGGTCTCCAGCTTTTCACAGAGATAGTCCCACCCTCTGTTTCTCTTTTCCTTACAGGCCTTCTGTTTTCTCCACAAGGAGACCAACAAAGCCAAAAAATATGAGCCCAGGGGTCCTACAGAGGCTGATGAATTAACCAAGGACCATGCATAGAGAGGACCTAAAGACCCTGCTTAGAATTAGGTCATGGACAGCTCAGACTTTATGTGGGTTCCCTAGTAAGGAGAGCAGAGTCTGTCTTTGACATGGACCCAGTGGCTGGCTCTTTGTTAACCTCCCATTGGTGAGGGGGCCAAACGTGAACACAGAGTATCCAGACAGTCCTGATGAGACCAGATAAGGTAGGGTCAGTTAGTAGGGAAGAAGGACCTTCCCTATCAGTGTGCTAGGGGAGGGACATAGGGGGAAAAGAGGAAGAGTGGGTGAGAATGGGAAGAGAAGAGGGAAGGGGCTACAGCTGGGATACAAAGTGAATACATAGTAATAAATAATAAACCAATAAAAAAGAAAAAGATAATTAAAAGGAAAGAAATTATTGTCATTTAAATATAAGTAATTTCCTGAAAGCTAAGATTTTAATCTCAATATTTAGGTATTAGAGAATAGCTGAACAGAACTCTGTGTCTGAAACTATTCCACCTGGTATTGCATAGATCAATATTGAAGTCTTTCAACTACCTAGTGAAATTTCATCAATCTACAGAATCATTAAGCCTTTATTTGATATTTAACATGGGTGTTCTTTCATATTATAAGCACAGAATCATATTTTAAATAATGCTTAGTGTAAGCAGTAAAATGAAATGCATCACTAAGTTTACTATGAGATAAAAATTAAGTTTGGGCTGACAAGAGGATTTAGCAATAACAGCACTTCCTGCACCATCTTCATGACCTGAATTCAATCCCTGGATCCCACTGGAGAAGAAGAGAACCAACCAATTGCTACTCTTTGATATTGACTTATGGAGGAAGAGGAATAAAAAATTCATAGTTCTGCTAGGAAAGAAGGTGTCATTTTGAAATAAAGTGTGAAAATTCAGCTTGGCTGTAGTGTAATCCACATACATATGATTCATACTATAAGACTAGACATTATTGTTTTTTTTTTTTTACTCTTAGTGAGTTAAAATTGATTGGAAAACATGTTCATAAATGACTCAAGATGAGAAGAAAGCCAGTTAGAAGAGTAAATGACTACAGTAGAGTAGAGTAAAAACTAGAGTTCCAGTGTCAAAATTCCCATGTAGTAGTCAAATATAAGATTACCAAGGGGAGATGAAAGAGAGGTATGCCATTCGCTGTGAATAGAAATTAAAAGCAATAAATGCCAAAGATTGATAATGGCTTGAAAATAAAGCACAGAGTGGTCCAAGTTATTGCTAACAAACAATCAAGAACTCCTGTCTAATAATGGGATTAGCAGGCAAAATGTAGCTGAGTGTTAGTGTTTTTGCCAAGAGTGGATGAGACTCTGATAAACTGACTACACACACACACACACACACACACACACACACACACACACACAAACTCAAACACTATAGAGCTATGATCTCTCTATAGGAGCCTGTGAAAGAAAGACACCTATGTGAAAACTCATTATTTCATGAATAAATGAAGAACAAGACTAGTATCAGAATGCAGCAGATTATACTAATTCAGCATATCTTGACTTTTATTAAGAGCTATTCCCATATCAGCTCCAAATTAGCCTTTTTATAAACTTTGATTCTTGAATATTTAATAAAAGTCTAACAAGTAATTATTCTATGTTCATTTCCTACAACAGAATTCAAATGTTAAGTAAGGAAATATTAGTCTATATTTTATGACATAGAAGAACAAGCAGTAGAATTACAGGAATCTGATTTGTAAACACTCTTTCTGGATAATATAGTAGATACATGTAAGCATATTTTTGCTGCAATTAATAGTGTATCATCGAGCTCTAGTAAATGGTTGATTGCATCTAAAGAGAAAGGTGAGGTAGTTTTATATTTTATACCATGCTCATCCTCATGTTCAACCCCCTCATCAACAATCAGCACAACAAGGATATGAAGGATTCCCCATGGAGACTGGGATAGAGAAGTATGGCCATGTGCAGGAAGGTGGCCAATAAGAGAAAGTGTTCTGGGAATGGAGTTAGGATTCTGTGAAACACAGAGATCATCACTAGGGAAGTTGATGTGTGCTTGAAATCTTGCTTCCTTGCTTCCTTCTACTTATTTCCTCCTTCCTTTATTCATGTTTCCTTGTCTTCCAGGAATAGCAAAGTCTCATGGGTTAGACCTTAGTTTATTAGAACAATTACTCATCAGGAAAAGACTCCTTCTAGCAGAAATAATCACCCCCTGAGAACTAGCTTTTTCTTCAAATGGCAAGGGGTTTCTTAGGTCATCCCAGAGAAATAAAGCAGACATCAACTGATGACCAGAACCATGCATATAATATCTCTTGTTCTCTGTAAATTCCTGTCCCATTTCAACAAAAATCTCATGTCAGAACTCCATAAACGGACTTTGGTCACTGAATATTGCTATCCATTCTCCACACTGTAGTTACATTAAAAAACAAAACAAACAACAACAACAACAAAAAAGTCTCTTTGTCTGGCTCTATCCATCACATAACTCTAGAAACAGTCTGCTGGGACAGGAGGCTAAGGCCTACTGGGATGGCTTGGAGCTGAGGCTTCTGCTTTAAAATGTCTGTTACATTCTGAAGAAAAGAGATTTCAGCTAGTAAAAGACAAAGACAGTTTAGCACAAGTATGAAGCCTCCACTGTGGTTCTCTATGTTCAGAAGTATAGATGTTATGTGAAATTCTAGAAAATTATAGTAACACCCGAATAATCCTAGGTAATTAAAGATTAAAGGAATTATCTTGAAGGAATAATTATATCAGCATCAGAGAATTAAGAAAATAAAAGGAAGGAAGACAAAACTTTATCAAATAAGAAAGACTATCATGAGAACTGGGGGATTAGAAACAATACCATTTTACTACACGGACAACACAATGGAAAAATATCCAAAAATTTGTGGTTACAGTCATGCATATAGATTATATTTTGTTACTTACATGATTACCCTAGTTCATATAATTTCTTAAATAACAGCTGTGTATCACAAATTCAACTAACATAAATCTTAACTTGTCATGTGCCACTGCCTGTGGTAGAATCTATAAAACAAAGGAAGAACAAAGAACAATTTCAAGCTTTTACTTCTTCATTTAGGACTCCACACAAAAGTAGACATCCATGGTAATATATGATTAGGAGCATTCCTTCTACCAGTCCATGGAATGATGCATGTTAGTACCACTTAACTGATGAGTCACAGGAGTCCATCAAGGTAAGATAGGCTTTAGTCTCAGAATTATATTGTATCTGGGTATATAAAGTCATACATTGTATTTCACAGAAATTTGTGATTCAGAAAATAGTAACTCTAAAGTTGGAAACTAAAAAAGAACTGGAACGTTCTGGGAATTTTGGTCTAAATTTACCATTCAACTTTGGTTCTATATAGAACTGTGAATCATAGACCGATTTTAAATAGAATTGTGACGTAAACAGACATTTTTAGAAAGATTACTTTGTAGGCAATGCTAAGGCCAGACTGGACATGATTAATTCCAGAAACAGAAAGACTGTGATGATTTCAAAGTGCTGCATTGGACACTGGATGAAAGAGAAATTCAGGGATTTAGCAATAACCAAAAGATTACTCACATACTAAAATATGACTATTTATGTAGTATAAATTTATGTTTAGAATATAAATCGTGTTTGTGATCCTATCACATTGTCATGCATATGTACTTCCTTTAACCAAAGCAAATCACATGTATGCTTGTGTCCACCCTACATCTACATTGTTAAAGAAACACTATTCAGAAACATAAATTAACTTTCAATGTTAGGAATCTCTTTCAACATTTATAGGAAACACCTTAAAATTGGAGAAATTATAATCGGAGGAACAAATCAAATTATCAGATGTTAGAATATGACTTTCAAGTGACATGCCCTGTACATCTCTGCACGTATTGAACCTGTTTTTGGACTTAATTGTTCATTTTGGGAATTTGAAATTTAATGGCTAGAATCCACCCAAACCCACATGTGTTTTTGTTGTTGTTGTTTGTTTTTTACAGATTGTGTAGAAAAGTAAGGAGGATCTAAGAAACTAAAATAATGAAAAAAATATTTGTTGTCCAGTCATAAAATTATAGTCTTTAACATAAGGCAAAGCAATAAGTGTTAAATGCTATGATCCTAACTAATGCACACATCTTCTCACAGCTCAGGCCTCTGATCCAAAGTCAAAGCATTTGGTTCAAATTAAAACAAAACAAAACATCGTCAGTGTCTTGCTATGTATCAATCATTGTACAACACCAAGACCCCTAAGGCTTAATAGGAGATAAGAGGCCATGGAATTCTGTCATTCATGTAAACAGTACATTAAAAGAACACAGATAGAGAAAGGACATGGTGATGTTTCACATAAAAGATATGGTATGTGCAAAATAATACAAGTTCAAAATCTAATACTTAGTTAGAAATAATAGTCATAGTAATATTATCTCAGAGTTCATATGATAAAATTATTCTAATAAGAATTTTTAGAACAAAATATAAATTAATGTTATTTGATATGGCTAACAAAAGTGAACATATTTTGAAACTTAATAATACTATAAGTTTATAAAAAGACTACATCCCCTTAGATAGTCTTTTGACCACCACACACACATTCTATTGTATTTTTGCTTCACTCCTAATAAACAAAACTTACTTATTCCATTCCAAATACTGAAAATGGACACTAAGTGTGAAACATTGTTCTTAGAATTACAGTAATTAGAATAGTTCCTCTTCCCCTTCTTTCATATGATTCCCTGCACTCTGCCCAATGTTTGGCTATAAGTCTCAGCATCTGCTTCTATGCCCTGCTGGCTAGAGTCTTTCAGAGGCCCTCTGTGTTAAGCTCCTGTTCTGTTCCGTGTTTTCTCCCTTTTCTGATGGGTATCCCATTTACCTTTCTGAATGAGGACTGATCATCTTACTGGTCCTCCTTCTTGCTTAGCTTCCTTAGGTGTATAGATTTTATTATGTTTATCTCATATTATATGACTATTATCCACATATAAGAGAATATATACCCTGTGTGTCTTTCTGTTTCTGGGATACCTCACTCAGGATGATCTATTTTAGTTTCCACCAATTGCCTGAAAATTTCATGATTTCATTGATTTTAATTGCTGAGTAGTAATCCATTGTGGAAATGTACCACAATTTCTGTATCCATTCCTCAGTTGAGGGACATCTGGGTTGTTTCCAGAGAAAGACCTGAAGGGGACAGGAGCTCCAAAAGAACAACAACAAAAAAAAAAAAAAAAGATGGGCACAGAGTTCTTTTCTGAGACTGATGCTCCAAAGAGAACCCCTGCACAGATGTAGCCCATGGCAGCTAAGTATCCATGTGGGTTCCCTCATAAGGACAACAGGGACTGTCTCTAACATGAACTCAGTGGCTGGGTCTTTGATCACCTTCTCTTCAGGCGGGGAGCAGCACTACCAGGCTACAGAGAAAGACAATGCAGCCAGTCCTGATGAGACCTGATAGGCAAGGTTCAGGTGGAAGGGGAGGAGGATCTATCCTTTCATTGTACTGGGGGAGGGACCTGGGAGGAGAAGAGGGAGAGAGAAAAGGATTGGGTTGGATGAAGGAGAGGGTAACAGCTGGGTTATAAAATGAATAAATTGTAGTAAATAAAAATAAAATATGAAAAAAGATATTTCTTCCTGAATCTGTTTAGCCTTATTGTCCTTTCATTTAGATTTTAAAACTATTTAGAATAAAAGAAAGTATATAGGTGGATTTGAGTGAAATAAAATAATGTTCATATACATAATAACAGTTAAGGAAAAGAGGAGGCATGATTTGAAAGAGAGCAAGAAGTAGTTTATGGGAGGACATGGAGAGAGGAAAGAGAAAAGGGAAAACTATGTAATTATATTATACCCCCCCAAAAAAAATTGAAAAGAAAGGCGCATTTGTGACAATGTTGCCTATCAAGGAGATAACATTCATTCACTCTACTTGCCAATGTTAAAAGTGAGAGTTGTATTCTTTCTCATTTTAGTTTTTATTCATGTTGGCACAAATGCAAAAATAAAAAATAAAAATAATAATCTGCTTAGCTCTCTGAGCTCTTTACAAGCAGCCATGGGATGTCAGACATGCAGAGAAGAGCAGCATGCCCCAGTCACAGTTCAGGAGCAATTACTGTAGATGACAGTGTTTACTCTCTCCAGGAGATGTCACTAAAGCCTGGCAAGGACAAGCTTCACCAATTTGTGACAATTATAAAACTGGAGAAGGTGGAGGCTGTTGGGGATATAAAGCTCCTCTCACACTGAAAATATATTTGTCCATTTGTAATTTGGTTAGCCTCTAAGGAAATGGAAAAAAAATGTATAACCTGCCATTTCCTTGCTCATCAACGAAGGCAACTTTTATCTACTTTCATAGATATACTGCTTTTAAAAATGGGAAAAAGAAAGATCATGGCTGCTGTGTACTAATGTAAAAACATTTTTGCTTTTGCTAAAGAAAAATCTCAGGGCAAGAGTTCATTCATAAAATTTGTGATGTCTGGGTTTTAATTTTTATTTTTTTTAATTAAAATATGAAGGAGCCCCTAAATAATTCAGGCTGTTTCCAATGCTATTGGATGTCCTCCATTAACTAACGATAAGCTCTTATTGTTTTAGGAAAATCTATACAACTCACTGAACATGGAAAAGTCAAATTGATGCCTTCCTAGAGCCTTCAAAAGTCTAACTAATCTTTCTGGTACTGAAAGGTACTGAGCCTAATAAAGGACACAGCTAAACACTAACACAGTTACAAACACTCTGATCTACAATGGTGACCTGCATGCAAAATGTGCTAGTATATTTGTGACACAAACTTGTGATGTTAAGCAACCAATAGGTGATTGGATTGAAAGTCCACTCCATGAGATGAAACCCATCTGTGACACTGCCTGATGGCCAAGAATCAAAGATAGCCCAGGGAATTAGGAGAAAACCAAAAACTACTCTTCTACTAAAGAACCTAACCTTGCCCTCCAAAATACTTCTAACTACATTCTGCTCTACTCATACAGATCAATGCCTTTCTCCACCATCATCAGAGAAACTTTCTTCTGAAGAAGATGGGAATACATACAGAGACTCACAGCTGGAAAATGTGCAGAGAATGAAAGACCTTGGGAAGCTCAGTCCTAAATGGGATGTTTCCATAAGGTCCCTTTCCTCGTGGTTCAGGGATCTCTGTGGAAGAGAAGGAAGAATAAGAGCCACAGGGGATGGAGGACACCAAAAAAAAATACAGCCTTCTAAACATCAGGAAAGATGCATATATGAACTTACAGAGATTGTGGCAGCAGACACAGTGGCTTCGTCTGTACTAGACATGGTCCAAGCATTGAGAGACACAAGCTTTATTCCCTAACCCAGAAGTTATTTCAAATCAATAACCACTTGCAAATGAAAAATTAGTGCTTTCCAACAGAGTTTCAAACAAGATTCAAGCCACTCTTCATGGCAGGCCCAATACCAGAAGTAGATGTCCAACACACACACGCACACACAAACACACACACACACACACACACACACACACACACACAGCCTGAAAAATTTCATGTGGCAGGCATAATTTTCAATACAGAATGCGTTCATTATGTGGAGATAGTGATAGCATTAGTAAGTGATACAATGTAATGGGACCACTGAGATATATGAAGCCAGGCTTTCCATGAAATGCCACCTTGTAGTCCATAACTGTAAATATGATCATATCTGTGAGATTCGAGCAAGAGCAGTACCTTGACAGTGAAACTTATCATAGATATACAAAGATGATCAACTTATGCAGCTATTGTATCATCTGCCTAGGCAGAGAGGATAAAAAGATAGTGTAAAAGATTAAAAAATATATGGAAAATGAATCAGGTATTTGAACAGCATGAAGGAACTGGCTTGGGCTAGTAAGTGGATGTAAGGTTGAACACATAGATCTAGTTTTAGTTGGTTACTCTTGGTTCCATACTAGTTTGAGAATCTCATGATATCGTTTGTAATTCATATTGCAGAGTGCAATACATTTTTCATATCTCAGCTACTAATTTTACCTTCATTACTTTATGGACAACATCTGTTTCAGCTCCAGAAGAGAAACTGACTTTTGAACCTAATTAATAGTGTTCTTTATGGGTGACTTAAGCGACTTCCACACAGATTTTGCTTGTGCTAACGTACATGACATTCTCAATTTAGAGCTGCATCTGTACTTAGCTCCAAACACATTTATAATGTCCATGCTGCCTTTTAAAAAGACATACTCTTCAAGTTAGAAACATCTCGTTCCCGAAAATGAGAAATTCAGAGTCAAATAGTATGCCCTTTTATATCTTTGGAAGAAATGATACTTAGTTGTGCTAAGATGAAAAACAGAAAATAATTCCAAGTTACATTTCAATTATCAACCAATATTTTACTATATTGCCCAGAAAGTGTCTCCTTGTTGTGATGAGGTTTGAAAATTGTCTTTAAGTCCATCCTAGAACAAACAAACAAACAAACAAACAAAAAACATAATAAAACATTGTAAAGACACACTTGGAATGCAAAACAAAGCATTTTATAAGTCATGTCTCTTCTTCAGAGTTCTGATATAAATCATTCCCATCAAAATATTTTGGGTGTACTTTAAAATTGAGAAAAACAGACACATGCACACACAAATGCATATATGCACATATAGGCACACACATGGCACACAGGTACATGTATTCATGCATACATATAACCAAAGAAGAATGACTTTGTGCAATAAGGAGAACATGACTTTGACAAGAAAGCACTATCAAAAATGGGTACTTTCCAGATTTCTCACATTTTCACTTCCCTTATTTTCTTTCCTTAGTTACTTCAAGGAAACTATAATGATTATGGTAGTTTCTTAATTGTAGGACACAGCCATAAGGAAATAAGATTCTCCCTGTAGCACTAAACTCCTTAGCACCGTCTCCCAACAATAGAAATGCCAAACTACTTACATTGCATGCAAAATGTCTTATCAAGAAATTACACTGAAATGCATGTAAAGTTTTGTACAGTTAGGCAAATTGGTAATGGAAAAACAAACTAAAACTTTTGTGGGCTTCAAATGCAAATGAAAAAGCCATGGGAAAAAATATTAAGTAAAAAAATAAAAGGTGTTTTATATATGTAATGGTGATATTAGCTACTATTTATTCCACATTCAAAACTATAAAAATATTTATTGATCAGATTGTTTTATTTCAACAATACTTAATGTATCAGAATATTAAAATAAATGAATTCATATGTTTTAAATTCATACCAGATTTACTGTTCAAGATATGCTTTCATTTCACTCAGCTTAAGTAAACTGTTCGTAGATTTCTGTTTTAAAATTTTATTTATATATGAAGAATAAAATGGATACATGAAATGTAGTCCTTCCCAATCCTTCTCCCTACTCTGCCACAAAGACACCCTGAACTCTGTCTATTGTTTGGCTGTGGGTCTCTGTACCTATTTCATCAGCTGTTCGATAAAGCCTCTCAGAAGACAGTTTTGCTAGTCTCCCGTTCTATAAACATGGCAGAGTATCATTACTACTATCAGGGCTTGGCTCTCCCCTGTGGTTCTCCAGGTAAGCCTGTCATTGGTAGGATATTCACTCAATCTCTGCTCCATCTTTATCCTGGCACTACTTGTAGGTAAGACAAATTTTGGGTAGAAGGTTTTGTGGGTGGGGATGGTATCCTCTTCCCTCCATTGGAAGTCCTGTCTGGCTATAAGTGATGGCCTTTTCAGGCTTCATGTTGCCAGCTGGTAAAAGTCTCAGTTAGGATCACCTAAATAGATTACAAGAAGCGTCTCCATTCCAGAGATGTCCTGCACTGATTTCCATTCTCTTTCCCAGGCTTCCCTTCTCCTAACACCTGATCCCCACAGCCTTTCCTCTCTCAACCTACCTCCCATCGAGTTCCCTCCCTCACCTACTTCATTTGTATGTTTTATGTCCTCTTCTGAATGATATTCAAACATCATCCCTGGGTCTTCCTTGTTACTTGCCATCTTTGTTTCTGTAAGTTGTAGTGTGATTAGCCTGAACTTTATGGCTAATCTCCACTTACAATGTAGTACATACTATATCTGTCTTTCTGGATTTCGGTTACCTCACTCAGCATGGTTTTTTTCTAGTTCCATCCTTTTACTTGAAAATTTAATGATTTCCTTGTTTTTAATAACTGAGTTATTCCATTGTGTGAATGTACCACATTTTCTTTCCATTCTTTGGCTGAGGGACAACTGGGTTGTTTCCAGTTTCTGGATATTATGAATAAAGCTGCTATAAACATTGTTGAGCAAATGTCTTTGTGGTATGGTAGATTCTCTTTCGGGTATATGCCCAGGAGTAGTATAGCTGTGTCTTGAGGTAGAACTATTCCGGATTTTCAGAGAAAGCACCAGATTGATTTCTAAAGCTGTTGTCCAGGTTTGCACTTCCACCAGCAATGGTGGATTGCTCCCTTTGATCCACATCCTCACTAGCATTTGCTGTCACTTGAATTGTATCTCGCTTAGCCATTCTGAAAGGTGTTAGTTGGATTCTCAGAGTTGTTTTGATTTCTGTTTCCCTGATGACTAGGAAAGTTGAACATTTTGATTGATTGATTATAATTTATTCATTTCCTATCACAGTGCAGCTCCCCTCTCTCATTCCCTCCCAATCCCACTTTCCATCCCTCATCTCCTCTCCTGCTCCTCTCCAAGTCTACTGATAGGGGAGGTTCTCCTCTCTTTCCCTCTGACCCTAGCCTATAAGGTCTCAGGAGGACTGGATACATTGTCTTCCTTTGTGGCCTGGTAAGCCTGCTGCCCCTCAGGGGGAGGTGATCAAAGAGCCAGCCACTGAGTTCATGTCAGAGACAGTCTCTGTGCATAGGTTCTAGGTTATCTCCATGCATGGTCCTGGTTTGGAATATCAGTCTCAGAAAAGACCCCTGGGCCCAAATTTTGGTTCTGTTGCTCTCCTTGTGCCCCCTCTATGTCTTTTTATCTTCCCCTTCTTTCATAAGAGTCCCTGCACTCTGCCCAAAGTTTGGCTATGAGTCATTGAACATTGAGTGCTTCTTGGCCATTAGAGATTCCTCTGTTGAGAATTATCTGTTTAGTTCAGTACCCCATTTTTTAATTGGCTATCCTGCTTTATTGGTGCTCAATTTCTTGTGTTCTTCATATATTTTCGATATTAGCTCTCTGTGAAATGTAAGGGTGGTGAAGATTCCATTCTACAGGCTAACATTTTGTCCTATTGATGGTGTCCGTATGTAGATTTCCTGTTTCCTTTTAACCCTGAACCTTATTACTACTAAGGTGTTGGAATATTCTGATGGTTCTATCATGGATGCCTCTCCTGCCATTTTCTTTAAGTACTTTGCTGAAAAAATCTTGTTAGGTAATTTCTCTCATTGCTCACCCAGTGATGTCTGTAAATCATTCTTAAACATAGGAAGAGGAAGAAAACAAGGAACAGGACGGAAGCCTACCCCAGCAAGCCACTGAAAGACACTACCCAGCAGGGTATCAAAGCAGATGGTGAGGGTCATAGCATATGAGGGCTGTGATTAGGATTTAAAGTAAATTTATGAATTAAAAATAAATAATAAAAAGCTTTTTGCCATTTATCCAACGTAGAATTGTGTTTCTCAAGTCTTAAAAGCTATCATTTGAAATACCATCCAGGCAGCAAACATTCCCACCTCTATTCATAGAGATAAGAGGGCTTAACTTAGGTGAGTTTCTTGTGGTAGGTAGTAATATGTCCTTCTTTTATGACAAGGGAAGAAGGGAGGGAACCACAGGGGGGATACAAAGTGAATAAAGTATAATTAATAAAGAAAAAAATGTAAAAAAAAAAGAAATTAAAAAGCTAACTAAGCTGAAAAAAAAGAGAGTAGTTTGCTCTGATATTAAATGTCTCAAAAGTGCTTGTTTTGGTTTCTCTGTGCACAGTAACACATTGAATTTTTATTCATTTAATTTTTCTCCACAAGTACCTCACATTAATGAACTAACTTCAATTTTACCACTTATAATAAATGAAGATCAAAAAGACTGTTGGTGTATGTTTGTTTAGCTTCTCTACTGACTGGTTGGCTCAGAACAATTTATATATATGCATATTAATAATATATAAGTGTATAATATAGAAATTGTATGAATATATATAAATATGCAATATATAAATATTCATTTGAAATATAATAACTATTTAAATTTCACTTAAAGTATATGTTTAAGCTCTTTATTGTATTTTAAATGAGAGATTATGAAGGTAAACTAAAGCATGCTTCAGTCTGTAATACATGGTTTCATGGACCACAGTGTTTCTCAAATTGATAAAAATTATCCATAATTTATATATTAATGATAATAAACTGTCCATACAAAACAATTAAGATTAACACTCAAGATAATGCAACCATTTGAATATGTTAAGCAATATATTGATGATCAAATCTGTGCTTCTTGATCAGACCCATTTCAAAGCAAATTAAGTTTTTTGAGGCAGTGTTCCCTGTGTAAAAAGCCCTGGTTATGCTGGACTTCCTTTCTAGACCAGGCTAGACTGGAACTCAAAGAGATCCTTCCAACTCTGCCTTCTGAGTTCTGGGTGTGTGCTGCACTACCTCCCAACTTTCATATTCATTTTCAAGTAACTATAATAACAACATAAAATTATATTTCTTAATTTATGTAAATAATTTCAGTATAAAAAATAGTTCAGTGATGTGATTAAAGTCAGATAATTTATCTTCCTGACTCTGTTTTGTCTTCCTGTTCCCAAATCAGCTAGCTTCATGGTTGTCTCCAGTCCAGACTTACCACCTTATTTTTCTGTGATCAAAAGGAAAAAAAAAAAAACATATCAGTAAAACTCAGCTGAACCTCATAATTTTTTGAGGTCTCTAATCAAGGACACCAATGGTAAATGGCCCCGGTGCTGGTGCGTGTTTCCACCTGAGTTAAATATCTATACCGAAGAGGAGACATGTGTTAAACGATCTACCCAAAATAGAATATTATAAAATGATGGCTGCTGTCTGATAATGAAGAACTCATCAGCCAAAAAACAATGCTCAGACACTCATACTCCTATAAAAGATACTTCTGCTTGCCTAATATCTAAATTTTAAATATCTTCTGGATCAATATGCTAAACTTTCTATGTTTAACAAGAATTAACAATTCATATTAAATATTATTAATGGAAAATAAAATAACAACCCTACTGAGTAATGTAAATGCTGTAGGCTAGCTTCATTAAATTAATGAGCCACTGACTCCAACCTTGATGTCTCTTCTAATTATGCATGACTCATGGCTTCTTTCAGAAGAAGACAACTAATTAATTAGATACAAATGTCATATATAGGTCGTTGACAGATAAGATGATCACTGATGATTCAGTTTATTCCAAGGCAACATAACAATCCTCTGGGATTTCCAGAAAATGTCATCTCAAATCAAAAACTTCTCTCACAGAATGATTTTCATAAGAAGGAAAACTAGATTGCTACTCTTTATATTTTACGTAGAAGTAACTCCTAACAAATATGAGCATTAATAGAAACTTTCCCAGATGCTCATATGTAAAAAGTTATTATTAAAGCATATGTATAGAAATGAAGAAATTATCAGCGACATTGATCTAACAATATTAAACTTTTTTTCCATTTGTACAATAATAATGTATGGCTTAAATATGTAAAGCATTATTTACTTGGCTTGGATTACAGCAACTAATAAAATAAATAAAAAAATAAAAATGGGGGAAGAAATTTACTATTGTCTATATTTAAAACACCAGTCTTCCTCAGGAAAAAGTAGTTTAATGAATTCCCTTGATAAAATACACACTTTCAATCTCTGATAGTATTGATTAAATAATCTTCCTATGCTTTGTTTTTATTTCATGTGTGCAGGATAAATGGAATGGTCATCACCTAATAAGCACTCTTGGAATACTTGTAAACACTTACGGCATTATACACCGTGTGTAAGTGAGAGGGCTATACATACAAAGAGTAGGTGTACAGGTCAGATGACAGCATCTGGGAGGTGATTCTTTCATTTTGCCTTGTAGAACTTTGAGACTGATTTCAGATCTTTTGGCTTGAAAGCAAGCACTTTAAATAAGCTGTTTTTTAGGGCTGTTATTCATCTCTTATAGTTAAAAATTCATATTTCAGTGGAATTATTGGATGTATAGTTCAAATAATATTTTAATGACATCACAGAATTTAATGTATTATGAAAAATAAAATAAATACCAGTACTACTACTAATATTCTATCCTTGCTCCAAATGATGTTCAAGTGAATTGCCCTAGTATCATTAAATTATTATATTAAAACCCACTAAAATCTGTACATCTAAAGAAACTAAGCAAGAGAGAGGACCCTAACTAAAACGCTCAATCCCCATCCTGAAAGGCAAAGAGGATGGACATCAGAAGAAGAAAAAACAGGAAACAACTTAGGAACCTGCTACAGAGGGCCTCTGAAAGACAGAAGAAGAAAACAGGAAACAACCTAGGAACCTGCCACAGAGGGCCTCTGAAAGCCTCTGCCCTGCAGACTATCAAAGCAGATGCTGAGCCTGATGGCCAACTGGGGCAGAGTGAATGGAATTTTAGGTAAAAAGTGGGAAATAGTAAGAGCTGGAGAGGACAGGAACTCCCCAAGGAGAACAACAGAACAAGAAAATTTGAACACAGGAAACTTCCCAGAGACTCATACTCCAACCAAGGACTATTCATGGAGATAACTTAGAACCCCTGCACAGATGTAGCACATGGCAGTTCAGTGTCCAAGTGGGTTACATAGCAATGGGAAGAGGGACTGCCTCTGACATAATCTGATTGGCCTGCTCTTTGATCACCTTCCCCTGAGGGGGAAGCAGCCTTATTAGGCCACAGAAGATGACAATGCAGCCACTTCTGATGAGAACTGATAGACTAAGATCAGAAAGAAGGAGAGGAGGACCTCCCCTATCAGTGGACTTGGGGAGGGGCATGCATGCAGAAAGGGGAGGGAGGGTGGGATCAGAAGGGGAGGAGGGAGGGGCTTATGGGGGGATACAAAATGAATAAAGTGTAATTAATAAAAGTTAAATAAAAAATTTAAAAAAACAACAAAAAAACATGAACATTTTAAAAGTGTATAGCTTATATAGAATTTTATTAAGATATTTTTCATCACTGGACCCATCAAGCTAGAAAAGTAAAAGTAACCAACATAAATGTTGTCATTCCAAAAATGAAATGGCAGCAAAGTACACTTATTAATAAATTTAGATACAAACATTTTAATTTAATAATTCATTTATCACAGATGAATTAATTTATTTTTCTCCAAAATTTTAATATTACAAAAAATACTTTGTATTATTTGTGAGATAATATTCTCAAATTAGAATATGATTTTATACAGATAATATTAATGTCCATGTATATACCTATTAAATATAATAAATACTATGGCATTATTTTCTAATTCTCTATGATTATAATTAACCAGAAATTTATTCATCTCCTCTCTGAATATAATTTTAAATTTTAATTTATTCTTAAATATTTTCTATATGTCTTATTTTGTAGTCCAGGTTTTCTTGAAATTTAACATATACTCCAACCTGGCTTTATACTCATGGCAATCTTCTTGGTCATCTTTTTGGAGGTCTGTTTACTATTGTGAGTCAGCACACCAATGCTATATGTACTTTTCATACATAAACTAAGACAAAAGTCTCCACAAGAAAAAAATTAGTTGAGTATATATATATATATATTTTTTTCATTTTTGGAATCTATCTAAAATGACCAGATCTTTGTGTTGACACAGGGATTTATTATGTTTGCAATGCTCTCTACAAAACAGGTTTATATGCTATACAGCTGAGAGCAACAATGGAGATACTGGACTAATTCTCCTGGTGTGAATCCGTATAAATTAACTCCAAGCATCACTACGTCAAGGTTCCCTGTGGAATCAGAACCAATAGAATGAATGAGTATATGAAATTTGTTACAGTGTTTTAGAGTCGGTGCTCCAGTGGTGGCTCTCTACAAAAGAAAAGTCAAAGAATCCAACAGCTGTTCGGTCCACAAGGATGGTTAGTCTTCAGTGTATATCAGGATCCTGAAGAGGTAGACTGTAATACTAATGACGGAAAAAACTTTCCAGTGATACTGAGGGCAAACAGGCAAAGAATAAAAGCTTTCTGTCTCCATGATCTTTATGTAGGCTGCCACCAGAAGCTGTGACACACTACACTTGGTAGATACATGCAAGAGCCAAATATCCTTACAGGTACACCCAACAGTTTGGGTTTTAGTTAATTACAGATCTAGTCAAAATGACACCAAAGAATAGCCACACTAGATACAAACACAACTGAAATATCAAGGGGGTTATTTTTCTTTTTTTTAATTTTTTTTGTCATTGAGAATATTTATTGATTACTTACTATGTGTCAGGTACACTGTTAAATACAGAGGATACAAGAGTTTTCAAAATAAGAAAACTGATCAAGGAGTTTACAGTCTAGGAAGGGGAACTTATATTAAATATGCTCAGTATTAGTTGGTGATGAATGGCATTGAATGAAACAGATTGTAGATAGGGATGGAGTTATTTTATATGATGTCATACCAGCTTTTCTATGCCATTTGAACAGAAACCTTAAGGGACTGAGCTTTGTAGAAATTTGGAAAGAAACTTCTGGAAAGAGGGGATAGCAAATAAGTCCAGAGGCCTTGAGCCCAGAATACACTTGGCAGGCTCTAGAAATAGTATTCATTCATGGAAGTATGAAAGCTATAGGAACATTTTTTTCTCCACCCTTTATAAGAGATCTTTATTGTTGTAGCATGTGGGATATAACCTACAATGAAACTTTGAACCGTACACATGACATAAGATGTGCAATTGCAAATGGCAATTGATGTTATGTGTAATGGTAATTATTATAAAATTTATTGGTGTCTAGAGTGAGAAAAGAAAATTATAAACGAAAAATGTTTTATAACATATTGGAGGTAAATTTAAAAGTTCTTTACATGTTTTTGAGCCTTTGACTTTTGGAGCCTAACGATTTTTCTAATTAATTTATTCAGATAAATTCAGAGATTATTCTCATATTACTGTTAATAAAAATTGGAGTAAGAAGCATTATTTAGCAATTTCTAAAAACACTGTGTGTGTGATTGTGTGTGAGTGTGTGAGTGTGTGTGTGTGTGTGTGTGTGTATGTGTGTGATACTATAAGTTTTCCAGGCTGAACTCACAATCTCTCTGCACAATATACAAGAATAAGCTTGAATTCATGATTATTGCGGTCCAGATTCTTGATTTCTGGGTCTCAGATCATGTATTTGCATACTTGTATAAAATCCTTTAGTCCATAACTATATATTTATTAAGTAAACATCTACTCAGTTTTATGTGTCATTGTTTTCATGTATTCCACATGCATTTTATTACTGTCTTTATGTATGCACCTATGCACATGCCACAAGGAAAGACGAGGTCAGAGGACACCAGTGGGTCCTTGTATTGAATTCAGATGACTAACTATGGTGCCAAGTGTATTGGCCCAGCATGGAATCACACTAGCATTGTCATTATGTTCTTTCTTTCTTTCTTTCTTTCTTTCTTTCTTTCTTTCTTTCTTTCTTTCTTTCTTTCTTTCTTTCTTTCTTTCTTTCTTGTGTAGCTTGGCTGTCCTGGACTTGTTTTGTAGATCAGGCTGTTCTCAAACTCACAGAGATTCACCTGCCCCTGCCTCCCTAAGTGTTGGGATCACAGGCATGTGCCACCACACCTGGCTTGTCTATTATTCTTTAACATTGACTTCATCAAAAATTAGAAATAAATGCCATACGATACCATAAAAGTGGTAAGTAAACAAAAATCACACATGTAAATATAAATTTTGACAATTTTATTATAGTTACCATAATTTAATTATGTATAATGTATATGTAAGTTTGAGCTGATGCATAAAGCTTAGAATGTTAAATATTTCATTTAACATAATAATTTCCAGGTTTTTATTCCAATATTTTCCTTTTATTCTTCATATAAATTTATTACCCCTCTTCTCATTTTAAAGCTCTTCTCTATGGCCCCTCAGTGATTTTCTGATTTCTTTTGTATCCAAATGAAATAAGGGCGGGCAAGGTAGAGGAAGGAACGCAAGAATGGATGTATGTAACATTAAAGACCTTTTGCTGATGTGGAGCACAAGCAGCAGAAGCTGTATGCTATACCCAGAGCTCCACTGCTTGCCTTCCTGAAGAGGCCTGCTGGGTCCCAGAAACATCTAGGTTAGAACCCTCCAATCTTATGCATTCTAGGTCTATCCAGGAAACAGCCAGGAGAAGTAATCTGTGCTCTGTCCTCTGATCCTCTGAGCTCTATCATCTGGTCCACAGCTCTGCCTCCTTTGCTGAGGAGGCCTGTGGAACCCCAGAAACATTCAAGTCTACCATGGGAACAGCCAGCAGAGATGATCAGTATGCTGTTATGTAAGCTCCATTGTCAGCCTCAAGGTTCTGTCTGCCTCCCTGAGGATTCTTGCCAGTATCAGAAATATTCAGCCAACCAGGACAACCAGATGGCTAGAGACCAGCACAAGAGTGCAATAAAAAGTAATCCAGGACAATATGATGCCACCAGAGCCCAGCTATCCTATTACAACTCCTTGATATCAAAACACTGACATAATACCAGACAATAACCTTAAATCCAATCTTATAAAAATGATAAATGCCTTTAAAGAGGAAGTGAATAAGTTCTTTCAAGAAATACAGGAAAATACAATCACACAGATGAAGGAAATGAATAAAACTCTTCAAAACCTGACAATGGAAATGGAAGCAATTAAGAAAACAAACTGAGGGAATCCTGGAGATGAATAGCCCAGGGAAGAGAACAAGGACTACAGATGTAAGCATCACCAGCAGAATGCAAGAGGCAGAAGAAAGAATCTCAGGAATAGAAGGTATGATTGAAGAAACTGATACAGCAGTCAAAGAAAATGTTAATTCAAAAAGAGTTTCTGACACAAATTATCCAGGAAATCTGGGACACTATGAAAAGACCAAACCTAAGAGTAAGAAGAATAGAAGCAGGAGAAGACTTCCAGTTCCAAAGTCCAGAAAATATTTTCAACAAAATCATAGAAGAAAACTTTCCAACTTAAAGAAAAAGATGCCTATAAACATAGAAGAAAACCAAAACGGAACCAAAGGAAATCCTCCTGCCACATAACAATAAAAACGCCGAATTTGCAGAACAAAGAAAAAATATTTAAAGCTGCAAGAAAAAAAAGTCAAGTAACATATAAAGGCAGTTCTATCAGAATCACACCTGACTTTTCAACAGAAACTCTAAAAGCCAGAAGGATCTGAGCAGATATCTTTCAGACTCTAAGAGACCACAGATATCAGCACAGACTGCTATATCCAGAAACATTTTAATTACCAGAGATGGAGAAAACAATACATTCCACGACAAATCAAAATTTAAACAAATGGATACAAGTTAAATAAAGAATGTCCAATATGATTCATAATGAGGAAATACAAATGACACCACAATGAAATTTCTACGACTTCATTAAGAATGGCTGTTAGAGATGACTCAGTGGTTAACAGAACTGGGTTTTCTCCCAAAGGTCCTGAGTTCAATTTCCAGCAACCACATGGTGGTTCATAACCATCTATAATAAGATCTTGTGCTCTCTTCTTGCCAGCATGCACACATGCAGGCAGAATACTGTATAAATAATAAATAAATAAATTTTACAAAACTAAATCAAATAAAAGAAAGTGTGGGAATAGCCTTGAATGCATTGGTACAGAAGACATGCTGACAAGCTTGTGGAGGAAGGAGAACATTCCTCCATTGCTGGTAAGAGTACAAACTTGTACAACTAGTTTGGACAGGAATCTGGTAGTTTCTCAGAAAAGTGGGACTCAGGCATACCACTCAAAATACCCTGAAGAAGCTCCACCATACCAGGAGGACACTGGATCAAGTGCTCATAGCAGCTGTATTTGTGTCATCCATAAACTAGAAACAACTTAGATGTCCCTCAACAGAAGAATGACTAAAAAAAATGTGGTAAATTTGCACAATGGAATACCACTCAGCTATCAAAAACAAGGACATCATGAAATTTGCAGGTAGATGGTGTCGCGACCCACATAACCGTCTCACCAGCAAGAATGCATGCGGACAACAGGATCCTTCTGCAGCAGGCTTTATTATCATGCAATGAAAGGAGGAAGACCCCAGGCCCCAAAGTGGTGCTGTTTAAATAAGCCCTGATCGCACCTAAGTGAAGTGGAGTGATGTGTCATACCCTGATTGGCTGCTTACTCATTACCCGTCTGACAGCCTGGGGTCGGCCAGCGGCTTGGCGCGCTTTCGCATCCAGCACATGCGCCCCAAAGCTTGTTACCAGTACAGAGACCGGATGCTGGCTCCATCTTGTAATGGCGTCTGAACCTCGGCTCTCCACAAGATGGATTGAACTAGAAAACATGAACCATGAGTGAGGTAACCCAGGTCCATAAAGACATGCATGGCATGCACTCACTTGTAAGTGGATATTAGACATACATATAGGATAACCATGCTACGATTCACAGACCCAAAGAAGCTAAGTCGGAAGTTTTACCCAAGGGAGGATGCTTGAATTTCACTAATATGATAAAATTACATAGACATCAGAAGGGGATAGAGAGAGACAACTGTGTTGAAGAGTGGTGGGGAGTGGATCGGGGTGGGGTTCAGTTGTGGAGTGAACATGTATAGACAGGGGATGGCTGGAATAGAGAATGGAAATTGAGGAGGGTACCTCTGGGAGGAGCCAGAGACCTGGAAAAGGAAGGCTCTGGGGAGTGTATGGGCAGCATCTAACAGAGACTTTTAGCAGTGAGAAATATGGAGTCTTAAGAGGCCACCCCTTGTAGCCCAGCAGGACTTCCAGTGGAAGGAGGAGGACACCAATTTATCCACAGAACGTTTGACCCAAAATTTGTCCAGCCTATAAAGCATGCAGGGACAAGTGTGGATAGGAGATTGAGGAAATGGCCTTCCAATGCCCAGCCAAATTTGAGATCCAGCCCATAGGAGAGAGCCAACCTCTTACCTTCTTAAGGATACATTGATATGCTGCATATAAGAGCCTACCATAACTGTCTTCTGATAAGCTGAGTGCAGCAGCTGATGAAAATAGATACAGAAAACCACAGCCAAAAGATAGTCAGAGCTCCAAAACTCTTGTGGAAAAGTTGGGAGGGGGGGTTGAGGGAGCCAAAGCAGTCAAGGACACCACAAAGAGACCAACAGAGTGATGTAATCTGGATCCTTGGGGACTCACAGAGACCGAACTACCTCCTAAAGGGCATGCATGGCTGGATCTAGGCTCCATACATCTATGTAGCAAAGGTGGAGCTTGGGCTTTATGTTGGTCCCCTAAGAATTGGAGAGGGGCTTGTCTCTGACTCTGTTTCCTTCCTTTGGATAGTCTCGCCTAGCTGGGCTGTCTTGTATGGGCTCAGTGGGAGAGGATGCTGTTAGTCCTACTGTAACTTGATGTGCCAGATCAGGTTGGTACCAGGAGGAGCTTCCCTTTCTCTTCAGAGAAATGGATGGGGAATGGGGAAAAGGAGGTATAAGGGTGAGATTAGAGGGAGAGGAGGAAGAGGGTACTCTGATCATGAGGTAAAAAAAAAAATAATAATCAATGGGACAAATCAACTACCAAAAGAAAAAGCTTTGCCTTTTATTTTTAAGTCATAGGGAAAACATTCTACAATAGAAGTTTTCAATATACAGAAATGCATAAATAAGAGTTAAAGTTTCTGTATCAATTCCTCCATTGAGGGACATCTATGTTATTTCCAGATTCTGGCTATTATGAGTAGAGCTACTAGGAACATGGTTGAGCAAATATCCTTGTTGTATACTTGAGCATATTTTGGATATATGCTTAGGAGTGGTGTGTCTGGATATTGAGGTACACTATTCCCAAATTTCTGAGTGAGTGCCAGATTGAAGGGGGGGGTGCAGCATTGCCAGGCCACAGAGGAAGACAATGCAGCCAGTCCTGATGATATCTGATAGATTAGGGTCAGATGGAAGGGGAAGAGAATCTCCCCTATCAGTGGGCTATAGAAGGGACATAGGGGGAGAAAATAGGTGGACCGTGAGATTTGGAGGAAAGGAGGGAGGGTGGCACAGCAGGGATACTAATGGAATAAACTGTAATAAGTGATAATAATAAATAAAAAATAAGAAAAAAAAGAGTTAAAATTTAGTTTCACTGTAATAGAGGGAAACCATGCCTAATTTATGATACAAGCTAACACAAATAAGAAGTCTAGTGCCGGGAATATTTCAAGACTTTTTAAGTTGTTGGCTAATTAGAACCCATAGACACCCAAACAATGCTCACTATTGACAATCTTTTTAATTACCATCCAGTTTTTGACAGAGAGACCCTATCACTGAAGACACCAAAATTGAGTCATGACACAGGGAGAAATGAAGTTGAACCTGGAAATGTCATCCCCAATGGATAGTTTTCATAGCTATGTATACCATTAGAAAAGAAATTATCCACCTACCCAGCAATGAACCTTGTGAGCCTCAGTAATGACTGACTTGACAAGAAATGCCCAGTGGTGCAATCCTGATGAACATCATGGTTGTAAAATAACCACTTTGTCATTGTACTTAAATTCTATTTCAAAGGATGAAACTCATTCCTGGTACCATTATCAGGATAGTAGGTATGCCTTGACAGATCATCGTTCCTAGAGGAGAATCTATCACTTTTCTTTAAATGGGAATAATATGAAACTGACTCCTAAAGAGTTATCATTATACCCATAGATCAATGCATCTCTCAAACATTATCAAGAAATTCCAATTTTCATTTGCTCATAATTAATAGAGATACAAAACCAGATGAAGAGAATTAAAAAAAATATTAAGCAGAATGTTCTAAATGGAACACATATATTTCACATCTTCCTCGAATGTCTCAAGTGTCAGTAGGGAAGAGGCATTGCAGTGAGTAGATAAACAAAATTGAACAACTACAAGAAAACAGCATTAAACGGGCAAAACAGGACTGCTGCCCTCTAAAACTCACAGTGTTTGTGACAGCATGCCAAGACCTGTGCCAGCTCAACTCAGACAAAATCCCTGAATGGATAGGTGATTCAGTGTGAAGTCCCACTTCTAGCCAGAGAGCTGTTCACAGCTCTTAGCTGATGAGAGAGGAACAGTCAATTTTCTCTAAGAGTATATCTCCTATAGGTGAACCACACTCCAGTGAAAAGGAACTTCCCAGAATATTTGTGCAGTAGCTATTGGTCATGATGTATTTAAAAATACACAGGATAAATTTGAATGAGTATGGAACTGTATTGGATCTGGGAAGAGTTGTGGCAGGAGTAACCATAATAACATCAAGGTGTATGAAATTCTCAGAGAACTAATTAGAAGTTAAAATGTTAGGAGTACTATTAATCAGATAAAAAAAATAAAATTTTCATTGTTTCATGAAATAATTTCGAGTTCTATCTATTCCTATCTCTATATATTATTTACATATTTAAGTAGTCACTTTTTGATAGAAATTTACGATGATTCTATTTTTAATTATTGTGAATATCTCAAGAAGAAACATGGATGTGAAAGCATGTCTATGATAGTTCTTGGAATTGAGTACATACCAATAATGGTTTATAAAATATAAATGACAGCCAGTTTGGCATGTAGTGGGCAATGATATTGTTTTTTATCTGTAGGCTCTTTACTCTGGAAATTGTTTTGTTGCAAAACCATCTCTTACGTTTCTGTGTTGCTGGGGAATATCAATTCTTGAGTTTGCTTCCTGTATTATTAGATTCTTTTTCAGAATGTGCTTACCTCTGTTCCTAACTTAAATTGTTGACTTATGTTTTCTTCCAATAGTTTCAAACTTTTGTCTTTTGTGCTAAGTCCTTCAATTCATTTTGAATATTTTTGTGTGTGCAAGGTAATTAGGTATGCATCCAGTTTTATTCTTCCATTGTAGATATCCAGTTTATGCAACAGCATTCATTAAAAATGATTTTTCTCAGTGTAATCTTGGTAATTTATGATATCCTTGTGATTGATAAGCTGTCTACTAATTTTTTGGTCCAGTATTCTATGTCATTGATCAACATGTCTGTTTTTGTTCCAGTAACATAAAGCTTTTGTTTGAATTGTTCTGTATTGAACTTGAAAAAGGGTATACGCTCTTTTTTTTCCTGTGGTTGTCAGAGGTCTTTTCTTATGTCATATGAGGTTTAGAATTACCTTTTGTAGAAGCAGCATGACTCATATTGGAAGTTAATTGCTGAGCTGAGTCTGTAGACATATTTCAGGAGCATAAACAAAATCACATTGTAGAATATGTCCATCTCTTATTATTCTATTCATCTTTCTCTGTCTTAAAGGTTGAGTTAGAATAGTCTTTTACATACCTGACTAAATTTATTCCTATATTTTTAAAAAAACTACTATCAAGAAAACTATCATTCCTTTTAGTCCTCTTATGCCCTTCACTTCTCCTTACCAAATTTATTCAAGTCTTCCACTTTAATTTTACAATAGATTTTTGTATTCACTTTACAAATTGTTGTAGCCCCATCTCTCCTCCTATCCCAGTACTACCCTCCATGCCTCCACCGTGATCCCTCTCCCCCCTCTCCTTTTCATCAGAAAAAAAGGACTTAAAAGAGGAGTTCTGTTTCTCATACACTCAGGATTATCAAGTTGCATCAGGACTGAGCATGCTGTCTTCCCCTGTGGTCTGGCAAGGCCATCCCATCAGGAGGAAAGCTGGCAAGTGAGTTTCTTCCAGTGCAGTTCCCACTTCCTTTACTAGAGGCCCTATCTGCCCATCTGCAATATCTTTGTAGGAGACAAAGGCTCAGTTCTTTCATGGTCCTTGTTTGATGCTTCATTCTCTGGGCCCTGGCTAGTTGGTTATGTTGGTCTTCTTGTGGAGCTCCTATCACCTCCACATCCTTTTTTTCTCTCACTTTTCCACAAGACTCCCTATAAATTGACCAATGTTTGGCTGGGAGTCTGACCATCAGTTTTGGGGCACTTCTGGGTAGTTCCTCTCAGAGGACAACTTTGTCAGGCTCCTTTCTGCAAGCTTAGCAGGGTATTGTTCATAGTTTCACAGGTTGACACTCTCCCATAAGGTGGGTCTTTGTTGGGCCAGGAATTGCTTGGGCATTCCCTCAATCTCTGCTCTATCTTTATCCCTGCACACCTTGCAGGTAGGGTATATTTCGAGTAGAAGGTTTTGTGGGTGGGTTGATGTACTCCTTCCTCTGCTAGGAGACTAGTCTAGTTAGTAGGTGTCCTCTTCAGTCTCAACAACCTCGGCTATAGGAGTCTCTGCTCGAGTACCTCTCCTATCCTCCGAGGATTGTACCTGACTTAGGTCTCCAGCTTGCTGCAGTCACCCCCACCCTCAGTTTCTCTTTTCTCTATAGGCCTTCTGTCCTCTCGAACTTACTCTCTTTGAATCTGATATCCACCTTCTTAATTCTCTGCAACCCCTTTCTTACCACTACCTAGATCCTCTTCTGAGTGAGATTCATGAATATTCTCTTTTATTCTCTATGTAACTCATCTTCTTTGGGTATGTGCCTCTTTATGTATTTATTCTATATTATATGGCCAAAATTCCCTTACAAATGAGTTCATACTGCATGTTCTTTCTGGTATTGGGTTACCTCACTCAGGGTGATTTTTTCTAGTTCCATCCATTTTCCTGCAAATTTCATGATTTATTTATTTTTAATAGCTGCATAGTAGTCCATCATGTAAATGTGCTACAGTTATATTTTCCTATTCTTCAGTTGAGGGGCATCTAGGTTGTTTCCAGATTTTAAATATAATGAATAAAGCCACTATGAACATAGTTGAGCAAATGTCCTTGTTGTATAATGGGGCATCTTTTGGGTATATACCCAAGAGAGGCATAGTTGTGTCTTGAGGTAGAACTTGTCCCAATTTTCTGCAAGAGTGCCAGACTGATTTCAAAAGTGGTTGTACAAGCCTGCACTCCCACCACATCTACTCCAGCATGTGTTGCCATTTGAGTTTTTAATCTTAGCCATTCTAAAGGGTGTAAGGTGAAATATCAGGGTAGTTTTGATGTGCATTTCCTTGATGACTAAGGACTTTGAACATTTCTTTAAGTGTTTCTCTGCTATTTGATATTCCTGTATTGAGAATTTTCTGTTTAGCTCTGTAGTCAATATTTTAATTGGATTATTTGGTGTGTTGGTGTTTAATTTCTTTAGTTCTTTATATATTCGGGATATTAGCTCTCTCTCAGATGTAGGGTTAGAGAAGAACTTTTCCTAGTCTGTAGTCTCTTGTATCATTCTTTTGACATAATCCTTTGCTTTACAGAGACTTTTCACTGAGGTCCTTTTTATTATTTGTTGATTTTAGAGTCTGGGAATTGTTTTTCTTTTTTAGGCTTAGATTTTTCACCAAAACTACTTTATTTAGGGTTCTTAAACACCTTTATCTCCCTTCTAGCCTCATGCTCACCCCCAAGGCATTGTAGTTAGGAGATTAATAGGCAAAAGTCTGCAGACCTCTTTTATCTACTTCTTGCTAATCAGGGTTGATGGGTCCTTAGGGGATTACAAGACTCAGTCATCAGGATATCAGCAGTCCAGTGTAAATGCCAACAGGAAACAGCAAAACAGAAAGACTCAGTTGGATTGCTCAAGAAGCTCTCTGGATCATTTCTCCCTGTGAAGTCAAGTGAGGAAGAACTAAAATCAGCTCAGCAATGTTGATCCAAAAAAGCTATGTCTCACTCTGCCTGAGCACTATATGTGTTCTCACCTCAAAGTCCACTTACGGATGTTCTCAGCTGGCCAAAGTCAAGCCCCTATAATGAAAAGCAAAACATCATATGCCATCTCACAAGCCAAACTGGGCAAAACATTAGGTGTGCAGCTTGTAGCAAAACATCAAATGAGCAAACTGAGTCCAGAAACTTCCACATCAGTGTTCTGTTTAGGAAGTTGTCACCTGTGCCAATGAGATCAAGGCTCTTCCCATTTTTTCTTCTAATAGATTTAGGGTGTTGAGGTCTTTGATCCACTTGTGCTCTTGTGCAGGGTGTTAAGTGTGGATCGTTTTTCTTTTTTCCAAATGTAGTCATCCAGTTAGACGAGTTCCATTTGTCTGTATTTTTTATATTATATGGTTTTGGCTCCTTTGTGAAAAATGAGGTGACCATAGTACATGGACTATTTCTGGGTCCTTGATTTCATTTCATTGATCAAACATTCTATTTCTATGCCAGTATCATGCATATTTTATTACTATTGTTTTGTTGTGTAGGTTGAGGACAGGGGTGGAGATACCTCCAGAAGTGCTTTATTGTATAAGACTGTTTTAGCTATTCTGTTAGGGTTTTGTTTGTTTGTTTGTTTGTTTGTTTTTCCATATGAAGTTGAGAATTGTTCTTTCAAGGTTTTAATGAATTGTGTTCAACTTTGATGGGAATTGCACTGAATCTGTAGATTGCTTTTGGTAGGTATCCCTTTAGCGATCCACGAGCATGGGTGATCTTTCCATCTTCTCATATCTTCTTCTCTTCTTCAATTTCTTTCTTCAGAGACCTGAATTTTTTTTTTATACAGGTCTTTTACTAGCTTGGTTAGAATTACACTAAGATACTTTATGTTTTTTGTGGTCATTGTGAAGGGTGTTGTTTCCCAATTTTCTTTCTTAGCTGATTTCTGTCCTTTACGTGCAGGAGGGGTACTGATTTTATTTTTTTAATCAGTCTTTCATCCTGCTACTTTGCTGAAGGTGTTTATTAGCTGTAGTAATTCCCTGGTAGAATTTTTGGGGTCACTCAAGTATATTATCATATCAGCTGTGAATAATGACACTTTGATTTCTTCATTACCAATTCCTATCCCTTTGATCTCCTTTAGTTAGTTGTTTTATTGCTCTAGCTAGAAATCCAGGTACTATATTGAAGAGGTATCAAGAGAGTGGGCAGTCTTGTCTTGTCCCTGATATCAGTGGGATTGATTTAAGGTTCTCTACATTTAGTTTGATGTTGTATATAGCTTTTATTATGTTTAGATATAAGCCTTGTATCTCTGATCTCTCTATCATCATGAATAGGTGTTGAATTTTGTCAAAGGATTTTCTGCATGTAAGAGATGATCATGTGATTTTTTTCTTTTATTTTTATGGTGGCTTATTTTGATGTGTTTTTGTATGTTGCATGCCTACAATGAGGACTAATTTATCATTGTGGATGATGTATTTGATATGTCCATGGATTTAGTTTGTGGATATTTTATTGAGTATTTTTTTTTTTATTTTTTATCAGTTACATTTTATTAATTCTGTATCCAGGCCGTGCCCCGAACCCTCGTTCCCTCCCAGTCCCTCCCTCCCTCATCACTACTGTGCCCCTTTCCAAGTCCACCGATAGGGGGGGACCTCCCCCCATTCATCTGATCCTGTTTTATCAGGTATCTTCATTGAGTTCCTGCAGTGATGTTCATGAGTGAAACTGGTCTGAAAATCTCTTTATTTGTTGTATCTTTCTGTGGATTAGGTATCAGGCTGACTGTGACTTTGTAAAATTAGTTTGACAGCGTTCCTTCACTTTCTATTTTGTGGAATAATTTGAAGAGTATTGGTATTAGCTCTTCTTTCAATGTCTGGTAGAATTCTGTGCTAAAACCATCTGGATCAAAGCTTTTCTTGGTTGCAGGACTTTTGATCACTGCTTTTATTTCCTTAGAAGTTATAGAACTGTTTACCTGATATTCATATTGCTTTGGTAGGTGAAATCTACCAAGAAAATTGTCCTTTTCCTTGAGATTTTTCATTTTTGTGGAATATAGGCTTTTGAGGTAAGACCTAATGATTTTTTGAATTGTCTCATTGTCCTTTGTTATGGCTCACTTCTTTTTGGATGTTTTTAATTTGGTTACTTCTTCTCTGCCTTTTAGTTAGTTTGGCTAAGGGTTTATCTACCGTGTTGATTTTCTCAAAGAACCAGCTCTTTGTTTCACTGATTCTTTGTATTGTTCTCTTTTTTCCAATTTATTATTTTCAGGTCTGATTTTCTTCCATCTAATCCTGTTTGCTGTACTTGTGTCCTATTCTAGAGCTTTCAGTTGTAATGTTAAGTTACTAGGCTGGCATCTCTATTTCCTTCTGAAGGCGCTTAGTGCTATAAACTTTCTTCTTAGCACTGCTTTCATTGTGTGCCATGAGTTTGTGTGTGTTGTGCCTTCATTTCAATTGAATAATAGAAAGGTTTTTAATTCATTTATTTTTATTTCTTCCCTGACTCACTGGTCAATGAGTAGGGAGTTGTTCAGTTTCTATGAGTTTGTAGGCCTTCTGTTGTTTTGAGTTTCCAGTTTTAAACAATGGTGGTCTGATAAGATGAAAAGGCTTATTTCAATCTTCTTATATCTGTTGAAGCTTGCTCTGTGACTGAGTATATGGTCAGTTTGGGAGGTACTAAAAAAAAAAAGTATATTCTCTTGTGTTTGGGTGAAATGTTCTGTAGATATCTTTTAGGTCCTTCTGATTCGTGACTTCAGTTTCTCTGTTTTCCCATTTAGTTTCTACCTTGACGGTCTGACCACTGGAGAGAATGGAGTACTAAAGTTTTCCAGTACTAATTCATGGTATTTGATGTGTGATTTAAGCTTTAGTAATGTTTCTTTTATGAATGAGGGTGCACCTGCATTTGGAGCATAGATCTTCAGAATTGAGATGTCATCTTAGTGGAGTTTTCCTTAGATGAGTATGAATTTTTCTTCTTTATCCCTTTGATTAAGTTTGGTTGAATGTCTATTTTATTAGATACTGGAAGGGTTACTCCAGCTTGCTCCTTAGATCCATTGCTTGAGAAAACTTTACCCAGTCTTTTAAGATAATGTCTATCTTTATTGCTGAGGTATGTTCCTTATATGAAGCAGAAAGATGAGTCCTATTTCAGTACCCATTTTGTTAACCTGTGTTTATTTATTGGAGAGTTGATGTCATTGTTGTTGAGAGATATTAATGGTAAGTTATAATGTTTACTTTTTTATTTCGATGTTGGTAGAGTGTGTGTGTTTGTGATTCCCTTTTTTTGATTTTGCTGATGTGGGGTTATTTATTACCTGTGTTTTCCTAGGTGTAGTTGGCCACTTTTGATTGAAGTTTTCTTCTTGTATCTTTTATAGGGCTGGATTTGTTGATAAGTACTGTTAAAAAATGTTTTAGTTGTGGTATACCTTGTTTTCTCCATGTATAATGATTAAAAACATTGCTGGATTCAGTACTAGGGGCTGAAATCTGTGGTCTCTTTACATCTGTAATATGACCTGTCTAGGCCCTTCTGGCTTTTAGAGTTGCTGATGAGAAGTAAGGTGCTATTCTGATAAGTTTATCTTTACAAGTGACTTGACATTTTTCCACTGTTCTTTTAGTATTCTCTTTTTCTTCTGTATATTTAGTGTTTTGATTATTACGTGGAGAGGTGATTTTCTTTTCTGGTCCAATCTATTTGGTGTTCTGTAAACTTCTTGTATGTTTTTAGGCCTTTCTTCAGGTTGGGGAAGTTTTCTTCAATGATTTTGTTGAAAATATTTTCTGGGCTTTGGAACTGGGAGTCTTTTCCTTCCTCTGTTCCTATTATTCTTAGATTTGGTCTTTTCATGTGTCATACATTTCTTGGATGTTCTATTTCAGGAGCTTTTTAGATTTAACATTTTCTTCTTTGACTAATGTATAAATTTATTCAATCATATCTTCTGTTCCTGAGATTCTATCTTCCAGGTCTTGTATTCTGTTGGCATATATTGTGTCTGTAGTTTCTGTCCTCTTCCCTAGGTTTTCCATATCCACTATTGCCTCTGGTTGCATTCTTTATTGGTTCTAATTCAATTTTTAGGTCTTTAATAGTTTTATTTGTTTTCTATCATGTTGTCTTAGTCAGGGTTTTATTGTTCTAAAGAGACACTATGACCATGACAACTCTTATAACAGAAGACATTTCATTGGGGTTGCCTTACAATTTCAAAGATTTAGTCCACTGGTACCATGGTGGGACATAATGACATGCAGACTGATTTGGTGCTGTAGAAAGATCTGAGAATTCTATATCTTGATTCACTGGCAGCAGAAGGAGAGTGTGTTCCATACTGGTCATAGCTTGAGCATAAGACAACTTAAGTTTCATCCCCATAGTGCATACTTTCTCCAACAAGGTCACACTTCATAAAGTTTTTGAGACAGGGTTTCTCTGTGTAGCCTTGGCTACACTGAACTCACTTGGTAGAACAATCTGGCCTCAAACTCACAGAGATCCACCTATTGCTGACACCTCAAGTGCTGGGATCACAGGCATGCATAATCTCACCTAGAAACACTTTTTACTGAAATCTCCAGTGGCCACACCTCACTGGATTCCAGAGGCATTTCTTACCAGGCAACAAACAGCCACCTCACTCTCCTATCAAATGTGGCAACAGAAACCAAGGAACAAAGCATCCACACAACAAAGACAGATAAAATATCTTCTCAAACCTGGATGTCAGAACACCAGCATGACACAATCAGTAACAGCCAGGACAATTCCACTGGAGCCCAGAAACTCTACCACAGCAGGTCCTTAGCATAACAACATAGCAAAAATGCTTTATAGAAATATATGAAACAAAAGTCAACAGTGGGAGGGAGTAAATAAAACAAGTCAAGACCTGAAAGTGTAAATAGAATCAACAAAGAAAACCCAAACAGGGAAATCAAAATTTAGGAACTTGATCAGGAAACTGAGAGGCAGGCTTCACCAACAAAATACAAAGTATGGAAGAAAAAAAATTCAGTGAATGAAAACATGATAATATGGATAAATAGATAATATGGATGCTTCTATCAAATAAAAATTAAATCTAAAATACTACTCACAGAAACAAGAAAAAATCTCTGAAATCTAAGAAACACTAATCTAAGAATAAGAGGTATAAAGAAAGGAGAAGATGAAAGGTGAAAAATGCCTAGGTAAAAGGTATAAAAGTATTTTCAAGAAATCATAGAAGAAAAATTTCCTAACCTAAAGAAGGAAATGTCTGTCAAATTACAAGAAGCATACAGAAAACCAAATATACTGGACCAGAAATTCAATTCTCAGCACAAAATATCAATACACTAAATTACTTAAAGAAAGAATATTAAATGCTGCAAGGGAAAACATCAAGTAGCATAAGATTAGGATAATATATGATTTAACAGTGGAGACTATAAAAACTAGAAGGGATGCAACAGATGTTTTCCCAGACTCTGAGAGACAACACATGACAGCCTAGAAAAACTTTCAATCAGCATAGAATGGGAAAATGAAATATTTTAAGCAATGTTTACAAATAAAGGAAGCCCTTCAAAAAGCATTAAAGGAAACTCAATAAAGAGTTTAACCATATCCAAGAAAACAAGGGGATCAAGTAATTCCACATAAGCAAAAGCAAATCAAAACTGGGGAAAGACACACACACCACCACCACCACTACCAACAACAACAAAATAGCAGTTATCAACAAAGACTACTCATTTATGTCTTTTGCTATCAATGGTTTTAATTCTCCAATAAAAGATGTAGAATTGCAAAATGTAAAAACAGAGCCCATCCTGAAGCAGAATGCACAAAGCCTGCTCAGGGCTACATCAGGTTCTCTCTCTCTCTCTCTCTCTCTCTCTCTCTCTCTCTCTCTCT
>REGO01000602.1:687204-728751 GCA_010120015.1 Rhombomys opimus
AAAGGGGGGGAGGGTGGGACCGGGAGGGGAGGAGGGAGGGACTTATGGGGGGATACAAAAGGAATAAAGTGTATTTAATAAAAGTTAAATAAAAAAATTAAAAAAAAGAAATCAAATAGAAGAATATTTTATGACAAATAGACTAGTCTTGTGTAAGTGATAGAGAAAATATATTACAATGATAATTAAATATGAAACACATAGGTGAAATCTCTCCACTTTCAATAAAATCAAACACAGTTTCTGAAGAGACCCATTGGAAGAGTAGATCTAAAAGAGAGGAGATATGGAGGAGAGGACTAAGAGAGTGGAGGGAGGAGGAACTACAGTCAGGCTCTAATGTATGAGAAAAGAACGAAGATAAAATTAAAAACATACTAATGTCTAGGAATTTTTACCTTGTTTACTCAACGTTTCCAAGTCAAAGATTAATTATTTTATTAAGGTCCCACTTGAAGTATAAAAAAATTAAAAAATAATAGTTTTTGCTTTTTGTTAAAATATTATCTACAATAAAATTACTGAAACCATGCTGCTCAAGTTATTCTTATTTGTTCCCTGGAACTGTACTAATGTTCTATGTTTCTGATTGAGTTATACTTAGAAAATTCATTTCCAGACAGAAATCGATATTAGCATATAGATAGAAATGAATATTATGTCAATAGTGATTGACAATGTTGATATACTGTGGCTGTCTCATTGTAGATTAGTTTTACCTTTTTGTCTTAGAAGCAGAAAATGTAAAATAGTGCTTCAATTTTCCAATCCATTTAAAATGAAAAGAAAGTAATAAGCTAGTGAAAAATAATAAAGGCTTTACAGTTAGTATATGATTGACACTGGCTAAAATGTGTTTCCGTTGTAAAGACAGACTAGCATCAATAAAACTATGTTGACTCATTTGATATCTTGAAATATCCTTTGTCCCTACAAATACTCAAAAACTTCAAACCTGTGACTACAAATAATATCAATACTTTGTTGTATGTGTGTGTGTGTGTGTGTGTGTGTGTGTATGTATTTCCATTGACATGACACTGTTGTTAGGTATAAAATAAATGGGAACAAAATTAGATGCCTAAAAAGTATAATTTTTTAAAGCATTTCTCATGTTGGAAATTAAATTATGAAGCTCTGCACCTCATTATTTGATAAGCAAAGAATGTCTATATATGCACAAGCATAATGAAATAAGAATACATAACACATACTGAAATTCAAATTCAATGTTAGATAATAGAAAATTAATCAAAAATATTTAGAAAAAGAGGAAACTAAAAAGAAAAGGCTATTATTGCACCAATCAGAAACAGAAAAAATACTTATAGAGGTATGCCAGGATAAAGTGAAGAATTATATAATTCATACGCTCACATAAATAGTCATTAACCTGTACATACACGCACATTTATGCTTAAGAGGAGTTTAGGTATGCATATGTGAAATAACTAAATAGGGAAAACTAAGATTTGGAAGAATATGTTTAAGTTTTTCTTTAATGATATACTATGTAGAATTGAAACAAAAATATTAAAAAATTCATTCAAGATTTTTTAGTAAAAATGTATAAAATAATAATTGTATAAATACAGTTTATGCAGTACACATTATTGATAATGAAAGTGGTGTATTTTGACTTATATTTTAAACAAATACTACTTTTTAATATATATTTCACTTTTTTATTTTTTACAATTTATTCACTTTATATCTTGATTGTAGCTCCCTCCCTCATCTCCTCCTGGGGCTACCCTTCCTCCCTCTTCCACCCATACCCCTCCCCTAATTCCACTGAAACTGGGAGTTCTCCTCATCTACTATCTGACCCCAGCCTATCAAGTCTCATTAGGACTGCCTGTATACTCTTCCTCTGTGTGCTGGCAAGGATGCCCTGCCAGGGGAAAGTGAACAAAGAGCAGGAAACAGAGTTCAGAGATAGCCCCTGCTCCTTTAACTCATGTGGTCTCACTTGGAGACTGAGTTGCCTAGCGGCTACTTCTGAGCAGGGGGTCGATATCTTCTCTGTGCATGGTTCTTGGTTGATGCATCAATATTTTTAGGCTCCCTGAGTTCAAATTTATTGGCATTGTTGGTCTCCTTGTAGAGCTCCTGTCCTCTCTTGGTCCTTCTCCCTCCCCCAACCTCTTCTTCTTCCATAAGGTTCCCTGTGCTCTGCCCAAAATGAGTCTCTGCATCTGTTTCAATCCCCTGCTGAGTCTTTCAGAGGACATCTATGGTAGGCTTCTGTCCTGTTTCCTCTGCTTCCATTTTCTGTCCTGTTTGCCTTCTGAATGAGAATTAAGCATATCCCCTGGGGTTCTCCATGTTTAGCTACTTTAGGTCTATAGATTTTAGTATGTTTATACTATATTATATGGCTAATGTCTGCTTATACGTGAGTATATACCATAAGTGTCTTTCTGGTTCTGGGTTACCTCACTCAGGACATGATCATCTCCTTAGATGCTGGAAAAGCATGTGACAAAAATCCAACACTCTGTCATCTATAAAGTCATGGAGAGATCAGGGATACAAGGCATTAACTAAACAGTAAAGAAAATATACAGCAAGGCTATATCCAATATGAAACTGAATGGAAAGAAACTTAAATCAGGGACAGGCAAGGGTGCCCACCCTCTCTGTATCTCTTCAACACAGTACTTGAATTCCTAACTACAGCAATAAGACAACTAAAGGAGATCAAGGAGATACAAATCAGAAAGGAAGAAGCCAAAGTATCACTATTCTCAGATGACATGGGTGACCACCAAAATTTTAAGAGGGAACTCATACTGCTGATAAATACCTTCAGCAAAGTGACTGGATACAAATACCTTAAAAAAATCAGTAGCCCTCCTGTATACAAAAGACAAAAGGGCTGAGAAAGAAACTAGGGAAACAACACCTTTTACAGTAGCCACAAATAAAATAAGGTACCTTGATGTAACTCTAACCAAGCAAGTGAAAGACTTATGTGAAACAAAAATTCAATATTCTAGTCTCTGAAGAAAGAAATTAAAAAAAAAAAGATATCAAAAGATAGATCTCTCTTGCTCATGGTTCTGTAGGATTAACATTGTAAAAATGGCCATCCTACCAAACCTACTTTAATTGGGGTTCTTTAATGTTTCTACCTCCTTTCCAACCCACGGACTAGAGGGAGGGATAAAGGAATATGATTAAGAAAACTAGGTTGTAGACCATTTTAGCACTATTTCTTTGGGGTGAATATACTTTTCCATTGTCCAGATACCAGCAGTCCAGTCCAAATGCCATCACCAAACAGCAACAGGAATCAGCATGAAGCAGCATAAGTCAGCGAATCAGAGTTAGCAAAAGAATGAGTTGGGTTGCCTCAGTTCTCTGGAAATTTTTTTTCTGCAAAGTGAAGTGTCATAGAACAAAGTCCAGCACAGTGATGTTGATCCAAAACTTGTTTTCTTCCTGTCCATGGGGCTTCTATATATTTTCTCTCCTCAGAGTCCACCCAAGGTTCTTTCCAGCTGGCCAAATAGTGTCTCTTGCATGAGATAACTCACAGCAAAATAACATGTGCCCTATCACAAGATGGCTTCTAGCAAAATATAGCAACTGAGTCTTCAAAGAAAGCAGAAACTTCTACTTCAGGTGCATAACAAAAGAACTGCACTAAATCAATATTCAAGTTTTTAAGTTTTATTTTACATTTTATTGATATAATCTCTGTGTTTACATTTATGTAGATGTGTGGAGGTGTTACAGTCCAATAGATGTCATCAGATTTTCTTGAGCTCTAATCATAAAATGTTGGAGTCATCAGGAATAGGTTAAGGAAGCAAAGGTGTCCTCCTAAGCAACAGATGCTATAAACTGCTGACCAGTCTCTCCAGGTCCCCAAACCAGCATTCAAATTTAGTATCTTTGCTAATTTGGGCATAATCTTGATTAACTGACTCTTAAGTATGGAGATGAATCTCAGTTTCATAAACTAGGATACTGACAAATTTCTCTACTTACTACCATTAGAGTATGTGTATCGCACAATGTCCTAAAAACTAACAATGGATTCTTATTCAAGCCACCTCAGTGTCTCTTTCTCCTTGAGCAACTTCAAAGCATCTGTTCTGTGAGCTCACTTTTTTTTCCAGCTTCCAACTCCATAGGGTTTCTTGTATCCTTGTAAGTCATTGCATAACCCAGCACTCAGTATGTGATCGATGTTAGCAGCCACTGTCCCTGACATATGCTGTTTCCCACTAGTAATTCGTCATCTATCATAGACATGAAACATTCAACTATTCCTTGATGATTTAGTATCCCAAATCCTGTGTTATAAAGGTTCTGTTTGGAGCAGGAAACCTCTAACAGGGTTTTGAATAGATGTAACAGTCTCCATTATTTTCTCAATATAAGAAAACTATAATGAAAACACAGGGTTTAAGTCATATTGTATTACATTTTTGCTAACCAAAACCAAAATGACATTCCGTTGTCAATTCTTACACATTATAGAGGAAAACTGTTTTTTAAAAACAAAATATTTTCACATAACAGTGAACATGACACACAAGCTGCAATATGCAAGTTATAGTATTTTACAAACTTTATAGCATTTACACCTTTAACAAATTCCAGTATATCATTTCTCAATGCATACCAATAATATTTTAAAATACTCAGTACCCTTTTTTAATTTTGTTAGTATTATCTACAGTTTATTAACTTTGTATCCCAGCTGTATCCCTCTCCCTTTTTCCCCTCCTAATGCCACCCTCCCTCCCTTATCTCCTCCTTGCTCCTTTCCAAGTCCATTGATAGGGGAGGACCTCCTCCCCTTTCATCTGACCCTGGTTGACCAGAAGTCAGATTTCAATTAGTTTATACTAGAAATTTTAATGGGATGGCTGGCAGAATTACAAAACTAGATTTAAAAAATAGTTTCAATGTTTTGAGAAAATTCAAAGTTATCTATTGGTAGCAATCATATTTTTTCCAGGCATTTATTTTAAAGTTTTCTTTTAATTAAAGAAAAAACTCTAAAAAATTAAAATCAGTTGTACAAAATTGTTTAATTGGAACATAGATCACATATTTTACATATAATATATATCATCAAAATTTCAAAGAACAGAATAGCAAATGTAGAATAAGTCAAGACAAATATAACTATTTTACAAAATACTCTTAGAAAATATTGTTTTGGATTGGTGAGATGGCTCAGAGGTTAAGAGCACTGGCTGCTCTTTCAGAGGTCTTGAGCTGTATTCCCACCAACTATATGTGATCTGATGCTCTCTTCTGGTATACAGGTGTACATGCAGATAGAGCATTCATGTACATAAAATGAATAAATAAAATCTTTAAGAAAAGAAAATGTTCTTTATTGATACTCTCAATGTTTAATTTATAGTTTTAAAGAACATTTTCTACCACTAGAGGTATAGAAATCACTGGGATACCTTCTTAAAGCAGATGAGCAGAAATAACACTATAGCAGTGTTGATTTAATAGCTTGAGAAAATTTATACATAATTAGCATCTTTACCAAACTCACAAGTAACAAGGCTTCCGTCACACCGATTAACCCATCTTTAGAGCTATTGCTCTAAATCAACTATTAGAAGTACATAAATCCAAAGCTTTCTTAGACTGTCTCCTTTGGCAGCTGAACTAGATGTCACATGCTCGGCTCCGATCATGCTTTTCTCTGAATAATACTTGTTCATCAGGGGGTAACGTGCTAAAAGTGAGCAGAGCCAATCAGGCCATGCTTCTTCCCAGGTCTAATGTATTCCCCTTATCACACTAAAATTGTTTATATTGATTTCTAGACAACTCGAGATCTTCCCTATGTGTGTTAATTCTTCTAGGCAACACAGTTGGTTACACCTCTTAAACATGAATAGAACAATGTAAATGATCTGTAGGCAGGGAAGTTTTGAGGCCCTTTATAGCTCATGTGTATATTGGTGAACTTTTTGGAATCCAGTGTTTTAGCATCCTTTCAGGATTAGGTTGTTCTGCTGCTCTTATATGCTATTCTTTCATGCAATTGCTCAATGTTGTATAACCAGTGCAGTGCTGATTTGGTGTAACTCAGTTCCCTCATACACATAATTATTTTTGAAATCAATATCTATCCTTAACACGTATCTTCCTAGATCTTCCTAAATCTAGCATTCAGTAGATTTATATGCTGTCAATGTATAATCCTGGTTTTGATGTTATAAATAATTTGATTTTGTTTATATACTGCTTTATTTTTCACAGGAAAAATAACAAATGAGTATTCTTTATTCATGGACTCAGTATAAAACTTGAAAGTAAATAGAAACACCACACACCAAAAACAGCAACAACAACAAAAAAAAAAAAATGAAAAGAACCAATTTTTAAAGAAAGTACACTTGGCTCTCTTGGTTGTCTCAGTGGTTCAAAAGTTTAATTTACATAATGGCTGTCCATTTAAAACTTTTGAACCTTGCACAACACCTGACACCTTGTAAATGTTATTTTTAAAAGTTCTATCTTAACTTCTTAATATTGTTTAGTACATACAAATGACAGGAGACACAATTTATGATAGATACAGTTGCTTGTTTGGATACTGATCTCATTTACTAGAGTATTTTCTTTAAACTCAAGTTTTAACTTTACTTCAGAATTCTCAATGTGAAAAAAGGAAGAAATAGCTGTACTACAAAGCCTCCCTTAATTGATATTACATATATCATTAATATGTTTAGCTTAGGAATTTGCATGCCTTGAAGTTAAGTGCACTGTATTATTAAGTTTATTACCTCTGTTCTATTGTAACTCTACTTTAGCTACTACTTCTTTCACCTAGTTTTCTCTATACAACCAATTAATATACTCTGCTTTTACTCTTCTAGTATCATTCTATTCCGTGTTTGAGTACTTATGGACTCGCATTTGTATGCTTATTCTTTGATGTTTGTACCTGAGAAAGTTGTAAGATATGCTGGAGAAGTGGCTCAGCACTGGAGAGCACAGATTGTTGTAGAAGATCCATGTTTAGTTGTCATCGCTCAGATGTGGCAGCTTTCAACCTAGGGAAACTAGACCCACTTGACTCGCTGGTCTTTGCACTCACGTTCCCCAAAGCACACACAGACAATATAACTAAAAATAAATATAATGCAGAATATGCTCGAAATTAGTAGGATATTTTAATGATCATCATCCGCTTCATCAACATCTAAAAATGCTCCCCAGACTATCTCAATTTGAATATGTATACTGTATACTGTATTTTTAAAAAATAATATGTAACAGTATAGTTAATTAGCAAAAAATCTAGTAAAATTATAATAATCATCCACTTAAGTAAGACTTTACTATTCTGATAATAGTATATTTATTTTCTAACAACAGAACATGTTGCTTTGATAAACTTTGATTTTGCCTAACTACTAACATATAATACTTTAAAATTAGTAATAAATATAGATCTTCCAGCAATTTCAGCAAAAAAAAAAAAAACACTTTAAAAATTCAGAGATTAATCGGTGGCATTTATGTTTTCAGGCAAATAATCTAGATTATAAAGAATCAAGTGTTTGGCAAATTTCAGACAGATAAAAATAAGAAGAAACAATTAAATTTACAGCTGACATATACCCTATATAAGTACGTCATAGGCTATCCAGACTCCGAACAGCATTTGTTTCAAGAAATGATCATTAATAATGGGAATAAGTAGTCATATAAACAGACTACCACCTTCCATTACCCTACCAACTAATGGTCATGGTTGAAGGCTAAGCTTACATATCAAAAACAAAGCTAGAGAATGGTTCACACTCAGTTGCAGTTATGTCATTGAAACGTGTCAGAAAAGCTATTATTCATAATGAGTTACGAATAAACTTTTATAGTAAAGCAAAAGACAAGACAACTAAAACAAATAACAAACCTGCAATACTTAAAGAGAAGGAAATATGATGGAGAGAAGCTTGTTGGTGGCCAGTGGATTTTCTCTACAATTTTGAGGTAGTAAAAGAAAAATTCGAAGGAAATAGGATAAACATAAGTAGAAGTGAGTGAAGAGGAGCCCTTCAAGGCATTTAAAGAGTATGGTACCTCAAGTACACAAAAGGGATACTTGCTCAACCATGTTTATAGCAGCTTTATTTGTAATAGCCAGAACCTGGAAACAACCCAGATGTCCATCAACAGAGGAATGGGTACAGAAACTGTGGTATTTCTACACAATGGAATACTACTCAGCAATCAAAAAGGAGGAAATCATGAAATTTGCAGGCAAATGGTGGGATCTAGAAAAGATCATTCTGAGTGAAATATCCCAGAAGGAGAAAGACAAACACGGTATATACTCACTTATATAGACCTATAAGATAGGATAAACATAATGAAATCTATACACCTAAAAAAGATAATCAAGAAAGCGGACATGGGGTAAGATGATCAATCCTCGTTTAGAAAGACAGATGGGATGTGCATTGAATGTATGACAGGAGTCTACTAAGTGCATCTGAAAGCCTCTAACTAGCAGTGTTTTCAAAGCAAAGACTCATGACCAAACCTTTGGCAGAGTACAGGGAATCATAAGAAATAGGGGGAGTTAGTCTGATGGGGAAAGGATAAGAGCTCCACAAGGACCAAATATATCTGGGCACAGGGTCTTTTCTGAGACTGACATTCAACCAAGGACCATGTATGGATATAACCTAGAACCTCTGCTCAGATGTAGCCTGTGGTAGCTCAGTAAACAATTGATTTCCCAAGTTGAGGGGAACAAGGACTATTTCTAACAGGAACTCAATGACTGGCTCTTTGGCCTCCCCACCCCCCAAAGGAAGAGCAGTCCTGTTAGGCCACAGAGGAGGGCTTTGCAGCCAGTCCTGAAGATACCTGATAAAACAGGATCAGATGAATGGGGAGGAGGTCCCCCCATCAGTGGAATTGGAAAGGGGCAAGGTGGAGATGAGGGAGGGAGGGAGGGACTGAGAGGGAATGATGGATCGGGACACGTCTGGGATACAAAGTTAATAAAATGTAACTGATAAGGAAAAAATAAAATTAAAAAAAAGAGTATAGTACCTTAAAAAAATGTTCAAGGACACACACCAAAGTTTCATCAGGAAATACATTTGCTAAAACTTAAATTTAAGGGATTCTGAGAATAATCATAAATATGTACCTTCATAATGCCAAGTCAAATTATATTACTGTTAACAGTTTAGAAAGAACATTTTCAGCCTAAACAACAAATTTAGTTATGAATAAAACGATTATTTTTAGAACTTTTAGAGAACCCCCAAATCACAATTTGTGCTCTATTTCTTTTTTATTTTTATTAATTTACTTTTTATTAATTACAATTTTTTCAATTTGTATCCCAGCTGTAGCACTTCCCTCACTTCCTCCCAATCCTGCCCTCCCTCCCTCTTCTCTTTCCTTGCCCCTCCTCCAGTCCACTCATAGGGTCTTTCCTCCAACCCTTCCATCTGACCCTAGCCTATCAAGTCTCATCAGAACACTGTCTTCATTGCTTTCCTTTGTGGCCTGGAATTTCTGTTCCCCCTTCAGGAGGAGGTGATCAAAGAGCCACAGGGACATTTGCTCAACCATGTTCATAGCAGGTTTATTCATAATAGCCAGAATCTGGAAACAATGGAGATGTCCCTCAACTGAGGAATGAATACAAAAATTTTGGTACATTTACACAATGGAACACTACTCAGCAATTAAAAACAAGGAAATCATAAATTTTTCACGGATATTTTTGGAACTAGGAAAGATTATCCTGAGTGAGGTATCCCAGAAGCAGAAAGACACTCATAGTATATACTCACTTGTAAGTGGATGTTAGACATAACTATAGGATAAATCTACTAAAATCTGTACACCTAAAGAAGCTAAGCAGAAGGAAGACCCTAAGGAAGATGATCAATCCTCATTCAGAAGGGCAAATGGGATGGACATCAGAAGTGGGAGAAGACAGGGAATAGGACAGGAGCCAACCACAGAAGACCTCTGAAAGACTCTACTGATTGGATTATCGAGGCAGATGCTGTGACTCATAGCCAAACTTTGGGCAGAGTGCAGGAAATCTTGTGAAAAAAGGGGGAGATAGAAAGATCTGGAGGGGACAGGAGTTCCATAGGAGAGCAACAGAACCAAACATCTGAGCACAGAGGTCTTTTCTGAGACTGATACTCCAACCAAGGACTGTTCTTGGAGATAGCCTAGAACCCCTGCACAGATGTAGCCCATGGTAGCTCAGTCTCCAAGTGGGTGCCCTAATAACAGGGACAAGAACTATCTCTGTGCTCTAATTCTTAAGAGGTGTGTCTTTATTTTTAAGATTCTTTGTTGAAATTTAAAAATATGCCAAATATTACAAATAGTCTAAATAATTGAATATGGAAATGATATTATAAGAACGAAACGATGTGACATATGTAAAAAGCTATAAAATGTCATAAAATGTGTCAGACTACAAGGATCAGGTCTCCTTTGAGTTTCAGAAAAAGAGTGCATAAGATTCCCTGACGCTGCCCAAAGTCTGGCCATGAGTCTCAGCATCTACTTTGATAACCTGCAGGGTAGTGTCCAAGTGGGTTGCCTAGTAAGGGGAACAGGGACTGTCTCTAACATGGACTCAGTGGACTACTCTTTCATCACCCCCGCCCCATTGGAGTGCAGCCTTACCAGGCCACAGAGGAAGACAATGCAGCCAGTCCTGATAAGACTTGATAGACTAGGGTCATATGGAAGAGGAGGAGGACCTCCCCTATCAGTGGACTGGGGGAGGTGCACAGTGGAGAATAGAGAGGGAGGGTGGGATTGGGAGGGGAAGAGGGAGAGAGCTACAGGTGGGATATAATGTAACTAATAGAAATAAATTATCTCAGGCCTTTACAGCCATTGAAGCAAGACAGTCTCCCCAAGCATGGTTGGCTACCATAAAAAGCTAAAATGTTATGCTCAAGATGAGAGGCTAAGCACTGCACTCAGGGTCAGCCGCTTTCGACCCAGAGAAGAGCATGTCTGATTGCATGCGGGTTGATGCCCCAGGACCGCCTCTGAGAAAAAGGTATCGAACGGGTCTGATGCTCTTTGGGTGGATGACACCTAAATGAACATCGGTACAAAGTCCCAATTTATTTCTAATATCAGAGATCAGACCTCTACTCTTGCCTGATGAGTCTAAAACAAAAAGGGGGAACTGTAGAGAGCTGCGTAATGCCATGCCTTAAAGATGGAGCTGGTTTCTGCCTTCCACCTTCCTGATGGTGAGTGCTCTTTGTCACAAACAACTCCATATTTGGCTAAGGCTGAGGATCTGGCTTGCTTCCGTGTATGTGGACCTATCTGCATTGCCCACGAGGCACGCTGGGGTTGGCTACCCAGAGGCTATTTTAAGCTGTGGGCTGGCTTTCCCCAGGGTCAGAAGATTGTCAAAGAAACAAAAAAAAACGGAATAAAAAAAAAAAAAAAAAAAAAAAAAAGATAAAAGATCAGAAAGAAGGAGAGGAGGACCTCCCCTATCAGTGGACTTGGCGAGAGGCATGCATGCAGAAAGGGGGGGGAAGGGTGGGACCGGGAGGGAAGGAGGGAGGGGCTTATGGGGGGGATACAAAAGGAATAAAGTGTAATTAATAAAAGTTAAATAAAGAAAATATATAAGAAACCCAGAGTGTTTCTACACATTGACTGTGCTTGTTAAAATTGTCCACATGGAATTCCTTAGGAAAATAACAAGCATTTCTCCTGTGATATTGCTCTGTTGTTGAGCACTTACATCTTTCTGAAAAGAATAAAGCTGAATGCACACATATTCATCAAAAACAAAATAAAATAAAATAAAATATCTTAAAATAAAGAAAAAGAGTGCATAAAGTTGATAGTGAAGAGTGTTTTTAGGAGGATATATGAGGGGTTCGAAAAGGAAGTGAATGATAAACTTAATCAAATTGTGTTATGCTATTCACGTATGAAATTCTGACACAACAAAAACTGTACTACTTGATATATCATTCTCATTTCATAACGAGTTTCAGATGAAAATACAATTAGTAGAAAGATAAGAAAAATGTGGCATGTAGTATATTCTAAATGTTGGTTTTGTGTGTGTTTGTTTTTCAGCTTTTAAAATCATGTTTCTGTTCCATTAAACTTAGAATTTATTTTGGTACCATGAATAGCATTAATGGACATGAATCCCAAACTACCATTGGTACACCAAGCTTTAAGCTCTTTTCCCCCTTGCTCCTCTGCCTTTCCAGCCTTATAATTATTTTTCTTCATCAGTCAGCTCCTAATTTCCACCAAGTACAAGGTCACTTGAAACATTTGCCTTCTCATGCTTCATTTATGTGATGTGGTCCAATAAATCAATCTCTTGCGCATTCAAGTTACTGACATTTTGGAAGTAGAAAGTTTGTGCTCTCATTCTCAGGGACGTTAGATATGCACTTTGCTTCTTCCCATCAGCTCTCAGCATCTTGTTACTCCAAATTTACTCACTCCTTGTAGGTTGTGCTCTTCTATGTAGTGTACCCCCTTCTTCGAAAATGAGTCAGTCAACAAGAAAAGTGCTCATTATGGAGTGCCCCATCCTTTGTAGGTACCCCAGATATTCTGTAACTTGAACCACCTCCTATAATGAACCTGCCCACACAACTGGCAGTCTTCCAAATGTTTATACTTTAATGATAATACCTTCTTCTTTAACTTTGAACTACTGGGACCTCTTGACATCTAGGGCACCTTACTAGAGAGAGGAGGAAGAGACTGGCAAGGCTTAGTCACTTTTTGAAGATCTTTAACTTTTGTCCATATTAGGTTTAACTTGTGAAAATTGCATTCGTAGAATTGATTTTTACCATGCTTTTGCTGTTATATTATTTATATTCATAAGCAATTAAGTATTTCCTCAACATTTCCATGAAAAAAGATTATGCTATTCTATTACTTACAAGTAGTTAATATAATTGAAATTTATTGTAATAAAATTTCAAATATATATTCTGTATTTTCTCATGTGTATATTGCTATGTCTACTTAATTCTTATTTAATTAACCTTAAATAATTCTGTTTGTGTTGATTATCTGACAAAATATATAGCTTTCTACCCACAAGTTTATATTTTCCTCAATGCTTTCCTTAAGTCTCATTTGAGATTCTTTTTATTCTTTCAAAATTGGTAGTCGATAAAGTATATTTCCTGTTCCCTGTTTCTCCTTCTTTTGATGTCCATGCTCTTTGCCTTTCTGAATGGGGATTGATCATTTTAGACAGAGTCCTCCTTCTTGATTAGTTTCTTTCTTTCTTTTTTTTTTTTTTTTTGTAACATTTAAAGATCGTTTTATTTTTGCCTTTTTTTTCCTCTCAATGCAGTTTATTCAGGAACCTTGAACAATCTTCTGACCCTGGGGAAAGCCAGCCCACAGCTTAAATAGCCTCTGGGTAGCCAACCCCAGCATGCCTCGTGGGCAATGCAGATAGGTCCACATACATGGAAGCAAGTCAGATCCTCAGCCTTAGCCAAATATGGAGTTGTTTGTGACAGAGAGCACTCACCATCAGGAAGGTGTTTAGGTGTACAGATTTTAGTAGGTTTATCCCATATTATATATCTAATATTCACTTATGAGTGAGTACATATACCTTGTGTGTCTTTATGCTTCTGGGATACCTCACTCAGGATGATCTTTTTCCAGTTCCCACCATTTGCTTGCAAATTTGATGTTTTCCTTCTTCTTATTTCTGATTAATATTCTATTGTGTAAATGTACCACAATTTCTGTATCCATGAAAGTCTCTACCCAGCATGGTATCAAAGCAGATACTGAGACTTATGGCCAACCTTTAGGTAGAGTGCATGTAATCTTATGAACGAAATGGGAAATAGTAAGACCTGGAGAGGAAAGGAGCTCCACAAGGAGAGCAATAGAATCAAAAAATCTGGGCACAGGGGTCTTTTCTGAGACTGATACTCCAACCAAGGACCATTCATGGAGATAACCTAGAACCCCTGCACAGACGTAACCCATGGCAGTTTAGTGTCCAAGTGGGTTCCATAGTAATGGGAACAGGGACTGCCTCTGACATGAACTGATTAGCCTTCTCTTTGATCACCTCTCCCTGATGGGGGAGCAGCTTTACCAGGGCACAGATGAAGACAATTCAGCCAGTCCTGATGAAACCTGATAGACTAGGATCAGAAGGAAGGTAAGACTGGGGAAAGGACATGGGTGGAGAAGGAAGTGGAAGGGTGAGAATGAGATGGGAGAAGGTAGGGAATTACAGTGGGGAGACAAGGTGAATAAATTGTAATTAATAAAAATAAAAAAATTAAAAAATAATGTATATTTCTTGTTATGCCTCTACTGTAACTATTCATGTTTTATTTTCAGCTCAATGGATCTCTTTAAATGTTAATATCTATGTGTGATCCTGGTTATATTCATTTTATTTTGCATAATTTGATTAAATGACCTTGTGTGACACAATTATGGATGCATTTTTGTTTCATTACTCTTATTTAATATCAAGGATATCATGTGCCAAACATGCATTATGACACTTTACTTATTTTAGAAACTGTAGTGGCCTGGCTTTTTCTTCTTTTCTATAATATATAGTTGTAGGTAATCTCTCTAATTGATTATATCAATATCTGACTCATAACTGGAGAAATTCACTAGTTTTAATCGATTCTCTATAACTTTTAAAACTATTCAGTTTTACATTTTTGAAAATAGGAATAAAATTTAAATATGATAGGTCATTAAGTCAATAATTTCAGTTATTTTAAGCCAAAAATCCAAATTGATTAACTACTATATAGTTATTATATGTTGAAGTTTTACAATTACCCTCAAAATACCAAGTAAATTTAGTTTTTTATAAAACAAAGCCAGTGCTTTTGGCTAATTTTACCTTTGCTGAGAATCACTAAGTTTTATATTTTTCTCTATGTAACTTATTACTCTAATAGGCTTTTTTTTCTGGTAAGATTAATATGAGCTTGATATGTAAGTTAGTAACATATTTTTCTGTCTGAGAAATAGCCCTATTGAAAGTACAAATTAAATGCAAATAGAAGCGTGTTATGAGAGTCTATTATAGCTTTAAATTGAGATATCATCAGACTGTCCATCATAAGACACTAGTATGTGGTAATTTATGAGTTAATGACATTTCAGGCTTAGTTCTAAATGCACAGAGAATTCATAAGGAACCAAATGACAATTTATTCATAATATTTTTATTACTGAAAATCATGTATTCAATCATCTAATTTTAAATATTCTGTTTTTCCTTTCAGTCCTATTTATTGGACTTCATGCTGTCATATATGAAGTATACTCTCATATGGTTCATATGTCATTTATACTCTTCATACTGTACATAGAAAAGGTAAATAATTTATTATTCATTCAATATTTAGATATATTGATATCTCCAAATGGGAAACATAAAGGGTTCTTGTGTATAATCCTGAGTATGTTGAGTCAAAAGAATACTAGGGTGTTTTTAAAAATATTCTAACAAAAATAAAATTTAAAGCTTTAATATTTTTTAAAAACTTTTTTTTTCATGCATGGTACTTGGTTGGAGTATGAGTTTCTGGGAAGACCTCTGTGTTCAAATTTTCTGGTTCTGTTGCTCTCCTAGTGGGGTTCTTGTCCTCTCCAGATCTTACTATTTCCCACTTCTTACATAAGATTTCCTGCACGTTGCCCAACAGTTGGCCATAAGTCTCAGTGTCTGCTTTGATAATATGCAGGGCAGAGTCTTTCAGAGGCCCTCTGTGGCAGGTTTCTAGGTTGTTTCTGTTTTCTTCTTCTGATGTCTATCCTCTTTTCCTTTCGGGATGGGGATGTAGTCTATGGCAGTGTAGTGTCCAAGTGGGTAACATAGTAATGGGAAGAGGGACTGCCTCTAACATAATCTGATAGGCCTGCTCTTTGATCACCTCCCCCTGAGGGGAGAGCATCCTCACCAGGCCACAGAAGATGACAATGCAGCCACTCCTGATGTGATCTGATAGACTAAGATCAGAAGGAAGGAGAGGAGGACCTCTCCTATCAGTGGACTTCGGGAGGGGCATGGGGGAAGAAGGAGGAGGGAGGGTGGGACTGGGAGGGGAGGAGAGAGGGGCTTATGGGGGGATACAAAGTGAATAAACTGTAATTAATAAAAAAAATTAAACTCTAAAAGACAAAAAAATACTTTTTTTCTTTCAATAAAGGGGTGGTGAATAATCTTTTGCATATATTCCTCAATTAATTTTTCAAATATTTTATCATTAATTTTGCGAGGTAACATAGATCCTGATATACAAATATGGTATGCATTCACTTATAAGTGTATATTAGCTGTTAAGTAAATAATCATCAAGCTATAATACACACACCCAGAGAGGAGAGATAGAGTGGAGGAATTTGGAGGATGTATATGGATTGCTGAAGGAAAGGGAAATTAAATAGATTTTGCAGGTGGTCTAGAGGTGGGTGGAGAGAATTCTAGCAGGGTACAGGTGTTGGGAGAGGGAGAGAGTATATGCAAAGACAGCTGGAACTGAGGCTATTGGAGCATGTGGAAACCAAGTGCAGTGGAAGCTTCCCAGAATGTATGACTGTGATGCTAGTGAGAATTCCTTATAATGAAGGATGCAGAGTCTGAATTTGCCATGTTTGATAGCCAGGCAAGGCTTCCACGGGTGGGACTGAGTTGCATTAGGTTGGGTTGTTAGCCAAGGAGGTTCTGTAGAAACCCCTAAAGAACCCAGCTGATGCTAGGACAGAAAGTCTATCTCTGAAAAAACAGCATTGTGACCCTATTACTAACGGCAATATCCACGAGGCAAATTGCATGTACAGAGGTGAAGCTTGTAAGTACATATAATCTTCACCCCTACATTCTAGTCTTTTATTTTTGTTTTGTTTTTTTAAACAAGAAGGTAGTCTGAAGGCTAACGACAGGGAAAACTTTACAAAAACCCAGCTACAAAATTGTTGACCTATAATCTGTTCTGCCTATAAAATGTGTTGTGGCAAAGGTGGCACAGAACTTCTGTGAGAGTGGCCAGCCATTGGATTTAATATGAAGCTCAGAGCAGAAAGAGAAAGCCCATGACCTACACTGTCAGGATAGCCAGGAACCTAAGATAGATAGCCTAGAGACCTACAGTAAAATAAGTACAGCTGGCCAAAAGAAAAGAGAAGTTTGCTAAGGACTCTGCTATGCTCGTAGATCAGTGCCTTGTCTAGTCCATAAAATTTAAATGTGATGGGTCATAGGTTTTATGATTTTGTTACTTCAATAATTTAGTTAATTTAGTTGAAAGTCCAGATTTATTAAATACTATATGTTGTAATACTGGTAGAGTTTTACAATGACCCTCAAAATGCCAAGTAAATTTAGTTTTTCTCTAAAGCAAACCAGTACTTTTGGCTAATTTCATCTTTACTGAGATTGGGAAAGTTATACATACATTTAAGACATGGAGAAAGGATTTTTAAATACCTTCAGAATGATATGCAGAGAGTCTAGACAGTCTATATTGGAGGTCTCCATAGGGCTTCCCCCCCTGGGCAGGAAAGATTGTAGGTGAATGAAAGGATGGAGGACACCAGAAGAACATGGTCCACTTAATCAACTGAGCAATGCATATAGCAGATAGCAGAGACTGAAGCTGCAGTCTCAGGGCAGACATGGCTCTGCACCAGGACTCTGTGAATGGTATGGCTGTTAGCTTAGTGTTTCTGTAGAACTACTGACAGTAGAAATGGGTGTTTCTCTGATAATATTTCCTGCTCTTTTCCTCCTATTTGGTTGTCTTGTCTAGCCTCAGTATGAGGGCTTTTGATGAGTCTTATTGTGTCTTGGGTTTTTGTTTGTTTGTTTAGTCTCTTTCTCTCTCTCTCTCTCTCTCTCTCTCTCTCTCTCTCTCTCTGTGTGTGTGTGTGTGTGTGTGTGTGTGTGTTTGTGCATTTGGTTGTTGTCACTTAGAGGCCCATTATTTTCTAAGGAAAACAGAGAGTCAGTGGATCTGGAAGTGGAAGAGAAGGTGAGGGAAGCTGAGATAAATGGATGGGGTATGTGTTTGGGATGTACTGTATATCAGAAGAATCTATTTTCAATTAAAATATTTTGCATATATCTGTATGATAGGGATAAGTTCACAATTTTCTTTATTTGGGTGTGTGTCTTTAATATATCTCTCTATGAAATGCTTCATAAAAGGATTTGAAGGCATCATTTCCTCCTGCCTTTGGAATAGTTGGGGAAACATTGGGTTTCGTTCTTTTTTTTTTTTTTTTTTTTTTTCTTCAAAATGCAGTTTGTTCAGGAACCTTGAACAATCTTCTGACCCTGGGGAAAGCCAGCCCACAGCTTAAATAGCCTCTGGGTAGCCAACCCCAGCGTGCCACGTGGGCAATGCAGAGAGGTCCACATACACGGAAGCAAGCCAGATCCTCAGCCTTAGCCAAATATGGAGTTGTTTGTGACAGAGAGCACTCACCATCGGGAAGGTGGAAGGCGGAAACCAGCTCCGTCTTTAAGGCACGCCATTACGCAGCTCTCTACAGTTTCCCCTTTTTGTTTTAGACTCATCAGGCAAGAGTAGAGGTCTGATCTCTGATATTAGAAATAAATTGGGACTTTGTACCAATGTTCATTTAGGTGTCATCCACCCAAAGAGCATCAGACCTGTCTGATACCTTTTTCTCAGAGGCGGGACCTGGGGCATCAACCCGCATGCAATCAGACATGCTCTTCTCTGGGTCGAAAGCGGCTCACCCTGAGTGCAGTGCTTAGCCTCGCTTCCTGAGCGTAACATTTTAGCTTTTTATGGTATCCAACCATGCTTGGGGATACTGTCCTGCTTCAATGGCTGTAAAGGCCTGAATGATCATGGCTGCATTACACTGTTGTGAGACTCTAATCTTGCATATACACCACAGGCAAACCAAGGCGACCAACACCAGAAGGCCTGCTAATGCTCCCATGCCCGCCCATTCCTTCAGATGATTCATGGCTGCAGCAATCCATGATGATAATCCTGTGACTAGTCCTGCGTCCACTCTGGTAGAATTTACCATGACAATGGCCATTCTCAGATGCTCCATCGGAGTATAGAATTCTCTAGTCCATTTGGTTAACATCAGCAGCAAGTCAAGGAAAGATGTATGCTAATATCTATCCTTTAATTTCATATTTGGTGTTTCCTTAGTTTGAATTTGTCTAATAGGTCTCTAAGGCTTTTTTTTTTAATATGGATACTTCGAGTATGTTTGTAATTACCTTCTGTTGGAAGTACTCTCTCTTGTGTTCTTTATAGAATTATGTTAGTTGTTGTAGGTGTCAATTAATATTTAGTTTTGGTCTATCTTTTATTAAAGCTGCTGTTAATCCTAAACAGCTGTATAACCAAATTACCACACAGAGACTATGATTTATTTAATTAACCTAGAACACAATGCTGGGCAATAGTTACTCCATCCTAAACCTCCAAGCCCACATAGTTTCCTAACATTCAGAATTCTCACATTAGGCTTGCTTTTAGTGAAATCTTAGGTCTGGTTCATTCTCCACATCATTCCAAGATCTCTCCTCAAGCCTTCCTCTCCCAGCTCTCCTCTGACCTTCTCCCCTCTTCTGCCTTCCACACCTTCCTGTCCTCTGGTTCCTCCCTCTCTTCCTATTTCTTTTCCATTGCTCAACATTGTGGCTGGTTACTTTACTTTGGCATGTTTACAGGAAGTTGAGACAGGTGATGCTTAGAATAAGTATCACAATGCAATGTTCAGATTGAAACCAGAGAGTGGGGGAGAGAAATCAGCATTTGAATGAACAAGGGTAAAGTGTATACATTCCAAAAGAACATTATACTAATAGTGAAAAAGTACCGCATCAGGTTGCTATGTTGGTGGAGAAATTTTATTTCTTCCCACATTAGAACAGTTAGGTTTGCTGGGCATAGGAATTTGTACTGTCACCTATAGTCCTCAAAGAGTGGAAAAGCATTGCTCCAAATCTTCATGTAAGTATTTCTCTCAGATATAAGCTGCTTTTCTTATAAGCCTGCCATTTTTTGTTACTCGGTCCTTTTATCTTACTTTTTGAAATACATCTTCCTCCTTCTGTGAAGTCAGTATTTTAACTACACTATTTTGTGGGATACTGTTCCTCTATTCCTGTCTATTTAGTGTTCTGTATGCCTTTGATATTTCAATAACCATCTTCTGGGAAAAATTCTTCTTTGATTTCACTGAAAATCATTTTATGACTTTGACATGAGATTTTTTTGATTAAATTTTTATTTTTTAATATTAGTTACAGTTTATTAAGTTTGTATCCCAGCTGTAGCCAGCTCCCTCACTCCCTCCCAGTCCCACTCTTCTTCCCTCATCTCTTCCGTGCCCATTTCCAAGCCCACTGATAGAGAGGTCCTCCTCCCCTTCCATCTGACCCTAGCTTATCAGGTATCTTCAGGACTGCCTGCAATGTCTTCCTCTGTGGCCTATCAAGGCTGTTCCTCCCTCCAAGGGGGGGGGGGGAGTGCCAAAGATCCAGATCCATGATTGAGTTCATGTCAGAAATTGTCCCTGTTTCCCTTATTAGGGTAACCCACTTGGATACTGAGCTACCATGAGCTACATCTGAGCAGGGGTTCTAGGTTATATCCATACATGGTCCTTGGTTGGAGATACAGTTTCATAAAAGACCCCTGTGCCCAGATATGTTCTTACCATGTGTAAATTTGTGGTTTTTTTCATATTGTTGAATGTATTTAGTTGGTTCCTGTCATTTAGTTTGATTTGTTGTCCTTGATGTAAATCCACTGGTCTAATTCCTCTACTTTATCCTTAATTCCTGTTATTCTCTTCCCTATACAATTCATTTCTTTAGTGAATGTTTCCACTGTGGTCATTATTTTGATTAGTAAATATTTTCAGTTGCAGAATAATTTCTGTTTTGTTTATATTTAGTTTTTTCTCTACGTTTAGTTCTACTTTTATATTCTGAATTGACTTGCTTTTTTTTATTCAGCTGCTGGTGCTTTCTTGGATTTGATTGGGAATATTATTCATCCATTCTTTAAATGTGTTCATGAGTTTAACTTGGGTCCTTTATTAGATATTTGAATATTGTCTAAGAAAAAACAAGGAAAAGTAGTTGTGGCAAGTTCATGAAACCCACAGTCCTCTTGCTGGGTAGAGTTCTGAGTGGTAAATTTTGTTCTATGTATGGGATCCACAGCGTCACTTATCTCTCCAGGCCTGGTTCCCAGCTAATGGATGTGTGTCTAGGAGAAAGGCGCCCAAGGGACCAGTTACCTGCCAGGGCCACATGCTTGCAAGGCAGGGCATATCTGCCTCTGAGGCAGATTGTTCAAGATCCCTTGCTTTGGGTATTGGCTTGACAAGGGAGTTTGTGTCGGAGGCAGTGGGTTTGCAAACACCTACTTTACCTGCTCCAGGTACTGGTGGCAAGAGAGGCCATGTACCAGGGGCAGTGTCCAAAACTCTGCACCCCTGCCTGTCTACTCTGGGTGCTGATTACAGTAGGCAGAGTATCCAAGGAACTATTTCTTATTTGCTCTGGATGCTGCATAATTGTTCATTGAATATTACATAGTATTATCCTTAATTTTGAGGATTTAGCAATCAATACCAAGTTAGCTTTGGATGGATTTGGAGTCTTAATGAAAGTCTACAATTAAAATTGACCAAAACAATTTATTGAATTCAATGAAAATACACGTGTGTTAGTAATATTGCAATATATTTTTATAATTAACCTTAGGATAAAGTCAGATTTTCAAAAGGTAATGAGGTATTTGCTAGATTAATTAGAACTGAAGGAGGGAATGACATAGTTCATATAAATTTAGCGTATGACAAATGGCACAGCACATGGTCTTTTAATGCACTATTAAATTGCAACTGTCTTGGGTAAAAGAAATATACATAAGGACTGTCAGGAGAACTTAAAGTAATATATCATCCTCTCATAAATAATAGTTACCTGTCACCATGGAACTGCTTTGTGTGCAGTAATTCAAGTTAAAGCGTAGCATTTCCATTGCAGGTCTACTCGTACTACTCCAGGATATATTTTATTGAATACAGTTTGAGAAACACTTAAGCTAGTACTTATTCCCGACAATAAAACAAACATTAAACAAGAGATTTTAACTACTGTATATTGAAAAAAATGTATTTCTAGTTTAGTGAATTCTACTTATATGTGAATTGGCTATGTGGGAGACACGGTGCAAAATTCTTCTTAATTTTTATTTTTATATATTAATTACAGTCCATTCATTTTGTATCCCAGCTGCAGCCCCTCCCTCACTTCCTCCCAATCCTACCCTCTCTCCCTCATTTCTTCACATGCCCCTCTCCAAGTCCACTGATAGGAGAGGTCCTCCTCCCTTTCCATCTGACCCTAGCTTATCAAGTCTCATCAGGGCTGGCTACGTGTCCTCCTCTGTGGCCTGGTAAGGCTGCTCCCCCCTCAAGGGGAGGTGATCAAAGAGCTAGCCACTGCAGGCATGTCAGGGACACAGTCCCTGTTCTTTTCACCAGGGACCTCACTTGGATACTGAGCTGCCATGGGCATTTAAACTAATCAAAACTCTTTCTTTTTATTTAGTGTAAGCATCATTTGTTAGTAGATTGTAATAACACATCAGTATTTAATAGACATTCTTTTAAAAATATTTTTAATTATCTTCTATGAAATGGACCTTAATGGTTTCTAAGTTGTAACATTAACTGATACATTTTTATATTCCTAATGAATCAATAATGTTCATCCTATAAGTCACCAAATGAAATTCAAGTTTTTGTCAAGTTTATTTATATATACTCCAAATAGATAAGATATTTGTAACACACTGTGGTGAGAAAATTTGCGACAATTATCAGTAAAACAATGATTTATGGGATTGTGAATCTAATGTTTTCTGTATTGAATTTATAATATTTGTATGTGTTATCGGTTATTGCAACTTGAAAATGAGTTCAATCTTCAATATTGAATTCAAATACAATTTTGAAAACTTCAGATACAAAAAAGGAAGAAATAAACACTTTAGTCTTTTAGAAATGTTGTTTTTTAAATGTGTCATTCCTAGTAAAATCTGACCAACCTACATTTGTTTCACAAGGAAACACATCCCTATATGTGGTGTATTTACGAAGGTGGGATTATTATCAATGAGCAGAAGTTTTACATATAGATTTATGTGGCCAATGAAGAAAGTGTCTATATTATCTACCTCGGTAGCAATGTCTGGAATATTAAGGAATGAGGAGGATCCAGATAATGAGAATAATGACAAACACACAGCAATTTGAAGATATCATTTAGTCTTTACAATAAGCTTCAGAATCAAAATAGTCACAAGATAACAAACAGAGAGGAAAGCCACAATATAAGACATGGCATTCCAGAAACCTAGGATAAAAACAGTTGTCTCACCACATTGCTGTTGAATACTACTGAACTCACACACTTCCATCATATTTTGTCTACACCAATTTAAATACAGATATTTAAAAGAAACAAACAAACAAAGTCATCAAAATATGTATGGCATCTAAGAAATTATAAGGTTATATAAGAGTTCCTAGATATGAATTCTTTGAGAAATAGTAAAGTATGTTTGAAAAATCATTCTATATTTTCTGCATTGGACAAGGAAAAAATGATAATCAATTTAGCAAGTAATAATTCAAAACAAATAATTACTCCTTAAGATTTGGGATGTTGTTGGCCAAATTGAATATAATGGCTTTAAATCTTTCCACCTCAGTAGTGTTGTAACAAACATCTGTGATAATTTTTCTATCTTCTTAAGGTTTCATTAAGTAAATACTAAAAAAAAAAACAAACAAAAAAAAACATTGGCAGAGTCAAGTGTTACTCATAGCTGATTTCCTAGGACAAAGAGTGAATATGAGTTACATATATAATTTCATATTTGAGTTGCTGGAATAGGAATCACTTAGGGAGATTATCTAAGGAAAAGAGCAAAGAATGTTTAGTAAAACTCAATAAATCTCACACACACATATGTGTGTGTTTAATGCTAAAAATAACCATATCCTAAGTAGAATGTCACTACTCAATGACTAATAGATTATATGAAACAAGTGAAGCACTGGGATCATCTTATCTGTCAATTTCTTAATCCTGTGACTCAAGACACCTGTCTGTTTCCCAGGTTAGTAATCAGAGATCTCCTATTCAGCATATTAAAATTTTATCTTTCTCTAGGAATTAAAATAGTATTCTTAGGAATAAAGACATCAGAATCAAGAAAGTAGAGTACACACTCTCTTTGTTTTCCCAGAACCAATCCTCAGGGTCACCCCTAGTGCTGTAACAGAACACCAGCTGTTCACCTGCCCTCTCTATCCACACCTAGTGCAGATCCCAAAGACAATCCCTCTGAGCATCACCTCTCCATTTACCAGTGACTCACTCCTCAAATCAGGTGAACACCCCCTGCTCAACCATAGGCCACGCCTGCCAGAAAACTAGTTAGGCTGCCAGTGGACCTTCTCCACTCTGTTTCCCCAGATCCAGTCCTCAGGGTGGCCACTAACTCAGCAACAGAAAACCGGCTGAATTTCTACTCCCAAAGACTTCAAAATCAGCAAGCAATCCCTGTGAACACATCAACTAACAGGTTAACAAAACAAGCAACGCAGAGATAACACACTATCTGAAAATCCAGACAGGAAACCTTAACCAAAAATGGAAGTCCAGCTTCGACAACAACTGGGCATACTGAGTCAGGGCATAGACTAATAGCCGGCTGGGCCCAACAGATCTTTTCTGAGGGAAACTTTCCAGGCTGGAACTGATTGTTACCGGGAACAGTTTCCACTCATGGTGGTAAACTGAGGCGCCATAATATAATTGCTAGCTTAGGTTAGTACTCTTAGCTCCTAGAGAGGGCTTACACCTATAGTTAAGCAAGGGTGAGCTAGAGCTGTTGGTTCCTACCAGGGGCTTTATAATCGTGGCAAAGAGGAGGCGTCCACCTATTTGTGGCAAGCGGGGCTAAGGCTGGTGGCTCTTAGTGGGGGCTTTCCATTGGTAGTGGTAAAAGTCTAAAAAAGAAAGGAAAGAAGGAGAGAAGAAGACCATACACACACACACACACACACACACACACATTTACTCTTGATGATGTAGTAAGACTCCAGCAGGTAGATTCCAACAAGCTTGTTTTCTTTATATAGCTTCTCTTCATTGCGCTCCTTTTACAGGCTTCTACTTTACACATACACATACTTATATACATACATGCATACACACACATTCACACATTGGGTGGATGGAAACAGATTCCAACCCAATCTGTCACACATACACCCATCTTGGTGGATGGAACAAACTCTGAAGAGCTAGTTCCCACATTATTTTTCCCATAGGTTATATACCACAGGAAAATCTTTCAAGCAATACTAAAATCACAATGTGGTTACACTATATATCTTTAAGGAAATTATTAGAATGAGTCTTACGTAAGAAAGACATGTTCCTTAGTACCCTCACAGGATCAAATGCTTTACATATTATGGGTGAGAAACAAATAAAAAATAAACAGCCATGTTATTCCCTAAAACCTACATACATTTGTAATACATTTTATATTAACAGTGTGAGCAAGCAAGGTAATTTCCCAGCTAGTTTTCCTTTACTGGTAGGCTGCACTTTGTGGTTAAAAAGAAACACTTTAAATTGTTCCCTAAGATTGTCTGCATCAGAGCCACTAGCAAAAACATCTTTAGCTAAACTTGTTAAACAATCTTTTTTTTTCCAAATTATTTCTAAGGGTAGTGGTCATTGCTAACAATTTATGTCTGTAAGTTCTTTCTAAGAGTGGTGGTTGAATCATTAATCCACCCCAGCAGCAAAGCATGAAAAAGATGAAACATTGTTATTGTGAGTGCCAGTGATACTGCTCAGGGAGAGGCTAGAAGCCCCCTAAGTGTTCTCACATTAGTCATATAAGATGAGGGATGTGCTGACCAGAAGGGCAACAAGGAGAGCTATGCTCCTTAACAGCATGGAGGCCTCAGGACACCTAGTCCTCACGGTAAAGCCTCCTGACGTAAACTCATCCTAGGTTTGGTAACTGGTGTACCTCACTAGAACATAAATCACTTCATAAATCAGCACCCCTTTAAACACGTGTTCTCTCTCATCTTTTCTCTCTCTCTATATGTAAACATATGCAATCTGAATAGATCTCATATTTAATATTTTAGTGTTATATAAATCACATATAATCACAATACCAAATTGCATTTATTTTAGCAGCATGTGTATTACATTATTATCTTCAGCTATAACACACTTTTGCTGTATAAGTTTAGTGTAAAAGTACATAATAAAGAATATGTTTTCTTAGACACATAGAGATAAGCATAGAAATGTTAAACAAGTATTTATAGAGGAGGACATAAAAATCTTATCAGGCAAATTTTTTATCAAAATTGCTAACTAGGCAGAGAAAAAAACCCATCATATTTATGTTTATTTTCCGTTTGTAAATTTTTGTTGACCAAAGAGAACTCATTATTATTAGTCTTAAAGATGTAATTATTTTTCGAAGTTTGCTGTTTACATGTTTAATTGTAGTGTTTATTACAATGGAATAGCCATGTGAGGTTCATGAAGAGTACCTCTCGCAATAATAAGAGCAGGTTCATTCCATCAATATTATTATCTCTGCCATAGAATAACACATTTTCTGTTCCTTCAAATATCTGACAGGGGAGTGAATTTGCCAGGCTTTAAATTAAAAGTATTATATTCTCATATCTCTTTTGGGTAATCATGGAAGCTGTCACAAGGGACTCATGGCCTAATTCCACAAAAATCTTATCAAGGTTGCACAGCTTTCTGCTTTTTCAGACACAGTTGCTGTTAAACAAAGTACCCATTAAAATCACATTTAATTGTAATAGAGTGTCAAAATGATAGCATACTTTTATGTTGCTGTTTTAAAATTTAGTTTGTCATATGTGTCATGCCATTTTTACACTTCTAATATCATTTTACAAAAGTATGCAATTGTCTAGATTATTTGTACATAATAAATCATACCTCCGTGTTTGAATAGAAAAGCTTAAAAATGAACACCTCTGAAGAATTAGGACACTAATTGTTTTGTGGACCCTCTAATATCAGGCTTTAAATGATATTGTTTTACTTTCTTATGATTAAGCATGAAAGAGAGACTATTGTAATTCCTACAGTTACTCCCATGTCCTCAAAAAGAGTTTTGAACTTCAAGTGCTGGATTATTGTACCACTTTTTAGATTAGATGCCACAACCAGCAAATACAACGATCAGCGCTCCTGCGTCCACTCCTAGTTCCCTATGCGTAATAGCTCACCGCTGACTCAAAATGGTAGGGAAAATGTAACAGTCTGCCCCACATCTCTCATCCCATTTGTTTTTCTTTCCCTTTTCTTTGTAGCTGTGCATTTTGCCTTATCTTTCCCGTTCTGTAAACGATTATTCATGAATCAAATGAAAATAATAGCCTTTTAAAAACTTTTATGCCTGAATCTTAAATTATCTTTGAGCCATTCTCTAGCATCAAATTTTATATTTAATCTTAGCCTTCAACAAAGTCCAGTAGCAAGTGTGCTGCGTGCTAGTTGCAGGCTTGCCTACATTGTTGCTTCACCCAGTTTGGTAATGAGAGCTCCCAGAAAATAAGCCATTTTGTTTTTGATTGACCTATGGCATATTTGTACTGAAGTGATACTAGCCTTAAATTTTAATTTCTTCTACTTATTTATATTTGCTTGAACATTTCCTCAAAGCCTGAGTTTACATTTACATTACTAGATACGTTTGCTGATGAACAGCATTATTTCAAATATTTTTATAAATTTTTTATACAAAGAATAGTAAATTTTGTGAAAGCCTTTTGACATTTAGAATAGAAAAGATTTAAAGCTTATTTTAATTTTTATTTAATGTGTGTGTTTGTATCTCTGGGTTTTTGCAAATAAAGACAAGGTTGGACTCTTTGGAGTTGCCTTCTATGTGTGCTAGGAGCTAACATAAGTTCTGTTGTGAGAGCAACACCCACTCTTCTCCAGTGATCCATTTATCCAGTCCCTGGAACAGATTTTTCTAGACCTAAATATTATAAGATAAATGCAAATTTGTTTATAAAACATATATCCATTCCATTATTAACGTCAGAATGAATAAATTAGAAATGTAGAGATTCTTTTTCTTTTCCAAAAAGAGATTATTTTGTTATTTTTAAATTGTCATATGCGTTTGTATGTCTGCATATGGTTACGTGTGCATGAGTGCAGGTTATTGCAGAGGACAGTGGCTTTGGTCTCCTAAAACTGTATGTATACATGCTTTTGATTTCCCTTGGTAAGTTTTGTGAACCAGATGTGGCCCCCTAGAAGAACCCTAAATATTCTGAATTACTGAAATATCTCTCTAGCCTTAGGAAAGGTTACTGAAATTTACTAGGCATTGACCTGACAGTGAAAATAAATTTAAAAATTTGATAACAAGATAATCAGTAATGTAAAGGAATGTACATCCAGGCCTTCCAAAATAAACATAATGATTAGCCTAATATATAAATTAATGTTTTTTTCAAATTGTACCATGTAACACTTTAATTCATTGCATTTATATTGAGAAAACTTGAAGTAAAACTTCATTTTAATTTGAAGTAAAGCTACTTTAATGAGTGAAATCAGAGAAATGAGTTATTGCTGGTGTCATAAATGTCACTGGTATGTTGGGTCATTGCTGTGGGCCAGACGTTGCAACAAAGTGAAGATGGGAAAATCAAGTATGTTGTATGTGATAGTCATTAAACTCCACAGCCTCTAACTGAACATCTGTCATGTGTGTACTATATCATCTATCATGTGTGCATGCATTTGAAACACTGGAAGGCCAAGAAGACCAAGATGTCCACTAAGGGAGGAGAAGAGGGAGGGAGGGTGGGATTGCGAGGAGAAGAGGGAGGGAGGGTGGGATTGCGAGGAGAAGAGGGAGGGGGCTACAGCTGGGATACAAAGTGAATAAACTGTAATTAATAAGAAACAAATTAATAAAAAAGAAGTCTTAAACTTTTATAATTTTTATCTGGTGGCATAGTCTTCGTGAACAAGTTAAAAAAAGAATATGGTCATTTTAAAAGAACTAACACAAGCAAAGGGATCTTAATATTTTTTGGAAATGAAATTTACAGGTAAATGGTGGGAACTGGAAAGGATCATCCTGAGTGAGCTATCCCAGAAGCAGAAAGGCACACACGGTATATACTCACTCATATAGACAAGTAATATAGGATAAACCTACTAAAATCTGCACACCTAAAGAAAATAATCTAGAGGGAGGACTGGCTAAAATGCTCAATCCCCATCCTCAAAGGCAAAGAGGATGGACATCAGAAGAAGAAGAAAACTGGAAACAAGTTAAGAGCCTCCCACAGAGGGCCTCTGAAAGGCTCTGCCCTGCAGACTATCAAAGCAGATGTTGAGACTTATGGCCAAACTTTGGGCAGAAGGCATGGAATCTTATGAAAGAAGTGGGAAATAGTAAGATCTGGAGAGGACAGGAGGTCTACAATTAGAGCAAAAGAACCAAAAAATTTGAACACAGGGGTCTTTCCTGAGACTGATACTCCAGCGAAGTACCATGCATGGAGATAACTTAAAACCCCTGCACAGATGTAGCCCATGGCAGTTCAGTGTCCAGGTGTGTTCCACAGTAATGGGAAGAGGGACTGCTTCTGACATGAACTGATTGGCCTGCTCTTTGATCACCTCCCCCTTAGGGGGGAGCAGCCTTACCAGGCCACAGAGGAAGACAATGCAGCCACTCCTGATGACACCTAACAGACTAGGATCAGAAGGAAGAAAAAGAAACCCTCCCCTACCGGTGAACACGGGGAGGGGCATGTATGGAGAAAGTTGAGGAAGGAAGGGATTGGGAGGGGAGGAGGGAGGGAACTAGAGGGGGGATACAAGGTAAATAAAATGTAAATAAAAATAAAATTAAATTAAGATTAAAAAATATTTTTCTGAAAATCTGATTTATGATCACTACTTAAGTTAGACCTGGAGAGGAGGGGTCCATTCAACATTAACACATTGGCAGTAGGTAACAAGAATTATTTGGAGAGAAGCAAGATCAGTTCCTTGTATATTACATATAGGGCAGTCTCCTAAAGAGACTCTAATAAAGTATATTAATATATTTCTAACACCTGAATTGTAGTCTTTAAGAATGTCTTCTATACACGTGACTGTAACACACACATGCACTTATACCCATATACACAAACTCACTGTAATTTCTAGTGTATTTTTTTAGAAATGTATTAAAAGACATGTACATGTATAATTAAAGAATAAATAGTTATACACAGTTTTTTAAAAAAAGGTTATAAATTTGAGAGAGAGTGAGAACAGGCATAGGAATGTTAGAAGGGAAAGATGGGAGGATTTTTAACATAGTATCCATGTATGAAGTTTTCAAAAACTGTATATTGTGTAGATGGTGGGGCTAAAACCACACTACTTGCAAATATAAGAATGAATCCTTCATAAATCTAGCAGGTTCAGGCTCACCCTGTTGTTCTTCTGAATTTATATTTGGAGCTCCGTAGAGTCATGGAGAGGAAGGATACCAGTACAATATGTGGTCAACCAGCAGAGAATTCAGCTTCACAGCATAAGTAAGGGTCTGTGGACAGTTGGCCACAGCTGGGGCAAGGCGAGTCAGCATTCTTCTAGAGTCCGGCTTTTGAAGGGTTGGTGCTACTCCTAGTTAAGAATCTGAACAAAAGACTTTGGAATTGATGGAAAATTGTATAAACAGATGAAACTGGAAGTTGGCAGTGATAGATAAATAAGATTAATATTTTCAAATAATAAAGGGATATTAAAAGTTTAATATTATTAAAACATGAAATGAAATTATCAATTAATAAACTATTTAAAAATTTCCATATTCAGCATTTATACATGAAACTTTTAGTTTTATTATTATTTTGGAATACATCTTGTTAATATCAAATAGTGCAGTTATATTATTTTATCACATACTTATATTTCAGTGTCATTTTGAATTTTGCAAGTACACACTATATCATTAACTTTGTGCATGGGTATGTGGGCAGTCCTACATACCACCACAGCATATATTACTCTCTGTGACAGTGTGAAGTTCTTAAACTCTTCATCAACTGAAAAAAAAGACATTCCTGAACACAAACAAAATTGCAGTTTTTCCCAAATAGAAAATTACTAAAGCCAACTAATATTATGCAATCAACTTCTGAATATAAGGAAAGTTCTAAAATACGTAATAAAGGGAAGAATTTACTCTTGTTTTGTGGAACTCCTTAGTAATTGGAAGAGTTTCAGCAAGTAATTAATTTTTTCTTTTTTTATTTAACTTTTATTAATTACACTTTATTCATTTTGTATCCCCCCATAAACCATTCCCTCCTCCCCTCCCAGTCCCGTCCTCCCCCCCTTTCTGCATGCATGCCCTTCCCCAAGTCCACTGATAGGGGAGGTCCTCCTTTCCTTCTTTCTGATCTTAGTCTATCAGTTCTCATCAGAAGTGGCTGCATTGTCAGGGTTCTAAGTTATCTCCATGAATAGTCCTTGATTGGAGTCTGAGTCTCTGGGAAGTTCCCTTTGTTCAAATTTTCCTGTTCTGTTGCTCTCCTTGTGGAATAGAAATCTCATAGACTATGATTTCAAAGACTGCTTACTTACAGAATAGAACTTTCAGAAATATGACATTAACTATGGTATTCTCCCGAAACAGAACAGGTATGTTCTTGCACAGTGAATGATATAATGTGTACTTGCAAAATTTTTATAAAGCATCACTTTAATTTGTCTTAATTTCCCATAAGTTCTTACAATAATTCAACAAAACACCTTAAAATAATATTGACTTTGTTCCTTTATTAGAAAATTTCTTCAACTGTGATGTATATAAAAGGTGCATAATAGAATAACTATAATCAAGTCTTTTTACTTTAAGTATTTATAATAATAATTGAATGATCAACTTCCGTATTCATGCATTGAGTTTTATATGCATGTGTATTTAATTACTAGGAGGCATGGCCTTGCTAGAGCATCTGTGGTCCAATTTGAGGAAGCATGTCACTAGGTGTGGACTGTGATGTTTCAAATGCTCAAGTCAGTGCCAGTATCTCTTTCTCTTCTGGCTGCCTTCCAATTCACATGAAAATTTCCCAAATCCTTATCCAGCACCATATCTACCTGGATGCTCCCATGCTTCCAACCAAGACAATAATAAACTAAATCTTTGAACCTGTAAGCCAGCCTCATTTAGTGCTTGCCTTTATAAAAGTTGTTGTCGTCATGGTGTCTTTCCACATCAATAGTAACTCAGACACATACCTTTCTGGAGTTGCAGCTATATAACGCACTAACAACTGAAGATGATTGCAGCACTAGAGAATTAAATTATTTATGGGGCATCATATCTGTAACAACCAAAATGTAGGAAGTGCATGCCATTATGCAGCATCCACAAATCATATAGTTTGTGGATATATATGTATACATATATATATATATATACATATATATATATGCACATATATACATAATATATATATATATATTTGTATTTGTGGCTTTTGCAAAATAAAATTGAAAAAAAAACAATCTCTAGGAGACATTGAAAGTTATGTTTGTCAAATGCATAGATGCCTTAGGCTAGAATACTTGAAGATTTGTATGCATAAATATTACAAACTGCCTTTGGCGTTATTCATTGTGAAACTATAGGCCTTTAACTTGCTTGTCTGCTTGCTAGTAGCACACTTGCACACTTGAGAGCTCAAAAAGGAAAGATCTAGGAGAATGACAATAACTATGCTTACATAATAATTTCAGTGATGTATAATTTTTTTCTTGTATTTTTTATTATTTTTATATGTGAAAGTGCTTTGCCTGCTTTTATGTACATGTAGCATTTCATGCAGTGCCTGCTGAGGGCAGAGACAGATATCAAAACTCCTGTGAGTGGAGTTGCAGAGGGTTGAGAGCACAAAGTGGGTGATAGGAAACAAACGAAGGTTCTGTGAGAAAGCACCCTGTGTTCTTTATTGGTGAGCCACCTCTTCAGCTTCTATTTTCATTTTTTTAAACATAAATATATCCTATTAGGTCTGCTGCTATCTCTAGTGGCATTTCTTCAAAAGTATGCCAATCACAGGTAACAGCGAACCTTTACACTTTCTATTTAATTCTTCATGTTTCAAGATGTCATGTACTATATATAAATATGTATTTATTTCCTTAAATTTCAGATGTTATCTTTTTGTACACCTAATAACCATGGTGGTTATAATTTGCTTTTGTCTTTTTTTCATTTCATTCAGAAAATTAAAAAAATAACTCTTACTAAGGTTTACAAATTAAGAGTTATGTTTATGGGACTGATGAAATGTCTCAGTGGTTAAGTAGTGGCTGCTCTTGGACTTTTGGTTAATTTTCAGCATCTTCATGGTGGCTCACAACCATTTATAACTCCAGTTCCAAGATTTCAAAGCCCTCTTCTGTCCTATGCAGTCACCAGGCACCAGGCTCACAAGCAGTACAAAAACAGGTATGCAGGTAAAACATCCATGAACATAAAATGAATTAAATATAGAAAGTGAATTTACCTGGTTATAGGACTTATTAGAAATAATAAGAACCTTATCAAAATTTTATCTATGCAAGTTTTAGACAGACTACAACATAAATATCATCATATCTACACATAAAACAGAACTTAATGGTGATACTACATTTCTCTGTTCTGATAACATTGGCTCTTAATAGCATTCTCAATGTTCCTTTATCTTGGTAGGTACTCATCACGAAGAAGGTTTGGAGTAAGACATAAACACTAGTCACACAATGAACTGAGTAGTAGATTAACAAAAACTCCATCATACATTTTCCTATGACTCTTTCTCCAACTAGGCAGAGGATAATGGATTTGCTTTTCTTAAAAGTCTGAACTTATATAATACATAGGAATTTTTCTGCCTTAGAACTCAGTATTCAAAGAGGAAAGCTATACAAATGACCCCATGTACAATTAGCCCAAATGGTAAATGCTTTATAAACTTCAATTATAATGACTTAAATATTATATCTTGAAATAGGATTATCAATAAATACTTTTAAAACCATACATTGGATTTTAAGTGGTATTTCAAATATTCATTCCAAAATATTGCTCTGGGAAACCTAAGAGGTCAAGTCATTTTCAAAAGGTTATTTGAATCTGTGCTTTGGGAACTTTTTTGTTAACAAATTGAAACTGTTTAATCTAAAACATATTTGCAGGTAATTCATATTTCATAAAGCCTTAAAAAATTTAAAGCAAAGATTCACAATTATATCCTGGAAAGGAAATGCTGTAATTGAGTTCTTTTATGAAAAGCAAAATTTATGTATTTAATTAAACATGAGTTATTTTTAATACACTGACTAATGACTATGAGTAGTAAGAACTTGATGAGAGCTCAGTGAGGTCGGGTGGAGATCACGTCCCTGCAGACACATTACACTGAATAGCTTTTCACACATCAAAGTACCTTCAGAAGAGCAAAGGAAACACACAAGTGACCATGGACCCGGCTTTAGCATAGTTAGAAAGGACAGCCGGAAGAAGGCTGTCGAGAAAGCAAGTGCCAGTGTCCGTTGTCCGTTTCCTCCAGCTATTGATCTCCATAACTGAGGCTTAGAAAGAAACACCCACTTGGGGAAGGGATAAGTAACTAAGTGCAACCATTGGCTAGAAACTCAGTATCAAAAGATCTGTTGTGTAATCACTGCTAGTCAGAGCCCCACAATCTAGATCTTTGGGCTAGTGCCAATGGATCGAACTGCTGGAGCTGCTCTATCAAGTTGGCTAAGTGATCAGTCTTAAAACCACTTCCTGCAATTGAAGTGCACAAGGAGGGCCAAGGCTCTCTTGTTTGTACATAGAAACAAATTTGATTTTTCATGCTACTATATAATTTATTGATGTTAGAGAAAAAGTCTTTTATCTAGACAAAATGGGGGGATGTTGCCTGATATTTTATCCAGTTATGAACCCCAAAATTGTGAACTGGAAAACCCTTTTTTCTTGTTTGGTGTGATTGAGCCCAAGAACTTTCTGTTTATTGCAAATGGGTGATTATGGTGTGGGTTCAGCCAGCCCTAGAACACACCTTTAATAAAAGAGCTTTCTGTACACAGGATTTAATAACGTTAATTCTAGGTCAAGAGGTAGGGCAAGAAACCAGCTGACATGGATTAAAGAGTGAAAGGGTTAATTGTCAAAAAAAAAAGAAACAAATTTGATTTATAATTTAGCGTTAGTGATCACCATACGAGAAAGAAACAGCCTCACAAGTGATGTTTCTAAATCAACCCCATATTGAGAAAGAGATCTGTGTTGAACACATTTGACATTTTTCTGTCTGTGGGCAGACTTTGAAATCTCTAGCCTACACATGTTCCTGAATCTCTCAGAATCAGAAAGGACTATCCTTACCTTCTGCATTCCTATCATCACTAATGACACTACTGTGTTATTTAGGTATTTGGAGATATTTTCTTTTATTTTTTATTAAATTTTTATTTTTATTTTTCTTAATAGTAACTGGTAAAAATTTTGCCCCTTTGACCTAGCTTTCTAGTTTGTTGCTACAACAAAACTAAAGCCACTTGAGGAATGTGCTTTGGTTTACACTTCCACATCACAGGCCATCACAGAAAGAATTCCAGAAAAGAACTCAAGCAGGAAAAAATATAAGGTGAGACATGGAGAAATGCAACCTAGGGTCTTGGGCTCAAGGGTTTTGGCTCAGTTTGCTTTCTTATACCATCATTTCCACGTATGCAGAGGTGCTGTTGCTCACTCTAAGCTAGGCTCTCCCATATCCATCATTAATTGGGAAAATTCCCCCATATAATTGCCCATGGGCACTCTGATTGAGGCGATTTTTCATTCAAGGTTTCTTCTTCCCAATTTATCTAGTTGCTGTCAAGTTGTCAAAAATAAACCAGCACAGCAGGTAAGCAGTTTAGTATTTTTTATTTGAACTTGATGGTGTGATATTCAGTTCTCCAAATTTTCATCTTAGCTGATTGCTCTTGTTTCTTGTCTTTCGTAAGAGTTAAAGTAGCATTGATTTTGTAAATTCCAGAGATTGTCATTACTATTATGGATGCTCTTAGTAAAATTTATGCTCACACAATATTCCGTCCAAAATGAGAATAGACATTTATTTAGTAGTTAACATGGCATATTATGAGTATATGCTGTGCTAAATATGAATCCTGTTGTGTTTATCTTTAATTGTTGACACTTGATTCATTAACAACGCAGGTTTACATCAGCTTTTTATTTTCACTTCACACCAGAGTTATGGAACAAGTTATATTTTTTATCTGTACCTTTTCTTTCTTCATAGTTTTCATCTGTAAATTACTTTCTAATTTATTATAGTGAAAAAAATCTGTAAAGCAATACTATCTCTATACCAGAAATATTTTTATGGATCTTTCTTTTATAAGTGAAGTTAATTTAAAAATATTTCAATATCAAGTCTCAGAATATTAAATGTCATATTTTTGAGGGTTTGAAATCTAAGAGTTTCTAAAATGGTAGTTCACATAATAAAAATTTGTTTTTATGATCTCATATTTCTTACCAGATGCAATTATTTCATGAACAGTAAAATCCATTTCACTATTGCATAATCTGGGGTACATATATGCATATATACAGTGTGTATGTGTACATGTGATACGCTCATGGAAGTGACCACATTCTATTAGGAAGGAGTCACGTATTAAATGATCGCAACTTGTATGTTTTTGTGTAACTTGTATCAAGGGGCTGACGAGAAAAACAAGTGTACAAATTCTATGGTTATTATGTTTAAAAGCCTTATCTTCAACAGGCTGGAATGTTAGGTCAAAGGAAACTACTTGGCAGAGGGAACAAAACGACTCCCTGTAGTGCCTATTGGCATAGCAGAAAGGTGTCTGTTAAAGCAGCACAGAGCCAGATCTTGGCAGAAGTAGTTCTACAGTATAATCTGGCACTTGACCTGGTATATGTAGAACAAGGAGATTATTTCGTAGCTTTAAGAGAAAATTATTTCTGTTCAAAACCACTCAAGAATCATGTACTCAAAAAAAAAATTGCACAAAACAGAGGACCCCTGATGTAAAATGACTGGTTCCCATTTTCATAATAACTCGGATGTCAGCCATCACAGATTCTCTGGCCTCTCTGTTTCTGCATGGTACTATTGACCACTGTGGCTTCATTGCCTTGACTGGATACATAAATTCTCATTTGTGAGCCATAAAGCTGATGGTTACTAGAACCTGATATGTATAGGTACTCACCACAGATGCAAAAATTTAACTCAGGATAAAACTCAAGGGGGAAATGTGAGGGATGATGTTATGTTTTAAGTATAAATTACTATACTTTAGAGATCTATAAAATAGAAATGCTTCTTACCTGTGAGCCCTACTTGGCTAAGGACAGGTAACTTCATAAACTGTTAGAGAATGTTGTTCATAAAGCATAATAAGTCACATTTTTTTTTTTACTTCAATAAACAAGGTTGGTTGTCCCAACCACCCAACCACACAGGGTGTGATTGATCACACCTAGGTAGGAGGTATATAGGCAGGAAGTATTTCAGGATATATGCTTCCCCTTAACTGGACAAAGGTGTCAAACACACACACACACACACACACACACACACACACACACACACACACACACATATATATATCCTTGTGGATTTTGAATTTATTTATTTATATCTAGTTTTTATTAATTATTTATTACAATTATTCACTTTGTATCACAGCGGTGGCCCCCTCCCTCAGCCCAAATCCCTCCCTACATCCTTTTTCTCCTCCTATGCCCCTGCCATACTCTAATGATAGGGAGGTTCTTGCTCCCCTTCTATCTGACCCTAGCCTATCAGGTCTCATCAGGACTGGCTGAATTGTCTTCCTAGTGGCCTGGCAAGGCTGCACTCTCCAGCTGAAGGTGATCAGAGAGCCTGCCACTGAGTTGATGTCAGAGACAGCCCCTACTGATGTTAATAAGGAACCCACTTGGAGACTCAGGGTATATCTGAATAGGCGTTTTAGGTCCTTTCCATGCATGGTACTTGGTTGTGGTATCAGTCTCTGCAGGGACCCCCGGGACCAATTTATTTTAATTTTATTTTTTTATTTTTATTTTTTGGCTCTGTTGGTCTCCTTTAGGAGCTTCTGTTCCCTCCATGTCTTACTCTCTCTACCTTATTTCATAGATTTCCATGTACTCTGCCCAAAGTTTGGTTATAAGTCTTAGCCTCTCCTTTGATACACAGCTAGGTAGAGTCTTTCTAAGGCCCTCTGTGGTAGGCTCCTGTCCTGTTCCCTCCCTTCTGCTTCCATATCTGTTGCATTTGCCCTTCTTAATGAGGATTAAGCATTTTCCCTAGTGTCTTTCTGTTGTTTACCTTCTTTAGGACTATAGATTTTAGTATGTTTATCCTATATTATATGACTAATAACCTCTTTTGAGTGAGTACAAACTGTGTGTGTCTTTCTGCTTCTGGGTTACCTGACTCAAGATGCTCTTATCTAGATTCCACCATTTACCTACAAATTCAATGTTTTCCCTGCTTTTAATAGCTGAGTAGTAGTCCATTGTGTAAATGTACCACAATTTCTGTATCCATTTTTCCATTGAGGGACATATAGGTTGTTTCTAGATTCTGGCTCTTACAAATAGAGCTGCTACGAACATGGTTGAGCAAATGTCCTTGTATAGTTGAGCATATTGTTGATATATGCCTAGGAGTGGTATAACTAGATCTGGAGATAGCACTTTACCTAATTGTCTGAGAAAGCACCAGATTGATTTCCAAAGTGGTTGTATGAGTTTACATTCCCACAAACAATGGAGGAGGGTTACCCTTTCTCCACATCCTCTCCAGCAAGTGTTGTCACTTGAGTTTTTTATCTTAGCCATTCTGATGGGTATAAGGTGAAATTGCAAGATCATTTTGATTTGCATCTCTCTGATGACTAAGGATGTTGGACATTTCTTTAGGTGTTTCTCTGTTATTACTTATTTCTCTATTGGGAATTTTCTATTTAGCTCTGTACCCCATTTTTTCATTGGATTACTTGATTTGTTGATGTTTAACTTATTGAGTTCTTTTTAGATTCTGGACTGTAACCCTCTGTTAAATGTAGGGTTGGTGAAGATCCTTTCCCAGTCTGTAGGCTGTTATGTTTTGTTGACAATGTTCTTTGCTTTATAGAAGTTTTTCAGTTTCATGAAGTCCCACTTATTGATTGTTGTTGATCTGAGAGCCTGTGCTGTTGCTGTTATGTTCACGGAATTGTCTTCTGTGCCAATGAGTTTGAGGTTCTTACCTACACTATCTTCTTATAGAATTAGTGTGTCTGGTTTTATATAGAGTTCTCTGATCTACTTGGACTTTAGAACAAGGTGATAAATATGAATCTATTTGCATTTTTCTACATGTAGACATTCAGTTAGACCAGCATCATTTGTTGAAGATACTATCTTTTTTTTCCATTGCATTGTTTTGGCTTCTTTGTCAAAAATCAAGTGTCCACAGGTATGTGGGTTTAGTTCTGGGTCTTCTGTTTGATTCTGTTGATACTCCAGACTGTTTCTCTGCCAGTACCATGCTATTTTTATTACTGTGGCTCTATAATACAGCTTGAGATCTGGGGTGGAGATACCTTTAGAAAATCTGTTGTTGTACAGGATTGTTTTAGCAATTCTGTTTTTTGTTTGTTTGTTTAATTTTTCCCAATGAAATTGAGAATTGTTATTTCAAGTTCTGTAAAGATAAGATCTGGAGAGGACAGGAATTCCACAAGAAGAGCAACAGAACCAGAAAATTTGAACACAGGGGTCTTTCCAGAGACTCATAATCCAACCAAGTACCATGCATGGAGATAACCTAAGACCCCTGCACAGATGTAGCCCATGTAAGTTCAGTATCCAAGTGGGTTCCATTGTAATAGGAACAGGGACTGTCTCTGACAGGAACTGATTGGCCTTCTCTTTAATTACTTCCCCCTGAGGGGGAAGCAGCATTACCAGGCCACAGAAGAAGACACTGCAGCCACTCCTGATAAGACCTAATTGACTATGATCAGAAGGAAGGAAAGGAAGACCTCCCCTATCAGTGGGCTTGGGGAGGGACATGCATGCAGAGGGTGGAAGAAGGGAGGGATTGGGATAGGAGGAGGGAGGGAACCACAGGGGGATACAAAGTGAATAAAGTGTAATTAATAAAGAATTTTTAAAAAAAAGAATTGTGTTGATATTTTGAGGGGAATTGCATTGAAACTTTAGATTGCTTTTGTTAGGATGACCATTTTTACTATGATAATCCTACCAATCCATTAGCATCAGAGATCTCTCCATCTTTTGATAGCTTTTTCAAAGACTTGAAGTTTTTTGGTGTTTTTTTTTTTTTTTTTTATTTTCATACAGGTCTTTCACTTACTTGCTTAGAGTCACGCCAAAGTACTTTATGTTACTTGTGGCTATTGTAAAGGGTATTGTTTCCTGAATTTGTTTCTCAGCCTATTTGTCTTGTGTGTACAGGAGAACTTCAGATTATTTGAGTTAATTCAGAAAATAAAAGGAAAAATAAATAAAAGAAAAGAAAAAATAAAATAAAATAACAGTTTACTCTGTCAAAAACTTAACAATGAACAGAAGAAAATACCCAAGGATTAAAAAACCTGTAATTTATTCATTAGCAATGTACCGAAGTGATAGTTACTATTTTCAATAGAAAAAATAAATTGAATCACAAGCTTCCAAGCAGAAAACATAAGCTTTGAAGATAAATAAAAAGTCACTCTGGCATTGACCTGCTCCTTTTCTATTTTTATAGTAAAACACAAGCTATGAAAATAATTGGACCTTAATAAGGCAGAAATGAAGTTCATGAAAGCACAGTGTTAACATGACTTTGAATTTAGAGAATATGTGGTCTATGAACTTAAAGCATAATTTTAAGTAAAATCCTTGAAAAGTATTATAATGTTGCCACACTAGCTACTAGAAATGATCAAAAGGTTAGTTAGTAAATTATAGATTGCCACCATACATTTTAATACATAGTTAAGTGTATATTGTATTTTTAAGATGTATTTCACTTTTGTCTGCATGTGTGTCTCTCTGTCTCTCTCTGACTCTGTCTCTCTCTATGTGTATGAGAAAGGCAGTCTGCATGTTTGTATGTCTTTGTGTCAGGCAGCCAGCATTGGATCAGATTCTCTGCAAATGTTATAAACAGTTGTGGAATCTCTAAAGCATTTGTGGGCAACAGGTTCTCTGGAAGACCAGTAACCTCTGAACTGCTCGTCTATCTTGACAGCTCCTGTATTAGTTTTTTTTTTTT